>KI628606.1:0-157144 GCA_000503235.1 Sclerotinia borealis F-4128 | reverse complement strand
CTCCAGCCATCCATCCATCCATCCATCCATCTAAACAATCACTCTATTACAATCCACAATCCACAATCCACAATCCACAATCCACAACCCACAAAGAAACCATCAGTCCTCGAACAAAGAAAGTATATTTTTATTCTTTTGTCTTGTCTTCGGTAGAACATATACATACACATACACACATACTCGTACAAAGGAAGTTTCAAAACAAAGTTTCATTCATTCATACAAACAAAGAATAATTAACTACACACATTATATTGTATCATATCATATCATATCACATCATAATATATAAAAACATATCTAATTCCCTTATTCCCTTCCATCCATCTTTCCATCTTTCCATCTTTCCATCAACAACCTCATCAACACCTCACACTCCACTCAACCCAACTCAACTCAACATCCTCCCTCCCTCCTACTACTCTTCTCTTTCATACCCCAACAAAAATGTCCGACTACTACAGTTCCATGCTAAGCACCGCATCATCCACATCCACATCCACATCCTCAACCCCAACCTGGATCGGCGAACCCATCATCTGCCTCAACACCAACTGCAACTATCCCTTTGGAACCGTATGTCAAACATGCACTTACGAATTTGAGACGCGTGCCATTGCGCGTGCCGCTGCCAAGGAAAAAAAATCTGCTGCTAGTGCTAGAGAGAAGAGAGACACCCAAGTATCCCAATCCATCGACGTTCCCTCTCAAAAAGGTTGTGATAAAAAAGGTTGTGATAGTAAGGGTAAGAAGAGTATTAACCACGATCAAGCTCACGAACAAGATCAAGATAACAAACAAGATCACGAACAAGAAAACAAACAAGAAGACAAACAAGAAGAAATAAGCGAAAGAATCAGCGAACTAGTCCACGAAATCCAAGCCATCTTTGCATTTTGTCCCGCGCAATACCAATCCAAATCCCACTCCCACTCCAAACCCAGCCCTCTTACCCCAACCAACCTACAAATCCACTCATATACAAGCGATGCTTACAATCCCAATCCCAATCCCAAACCCACCGACGACCAACCGATTCTCGAAGCATGGCTCGATGATATCGTCAAATATACACGTGATGGATTTGAATCCCAAGTCTCTTCCTCTTCCTCTTTTGGAGATCATGAGGATGCAAAGGAGAATGAGAATGAGAATGAGAATGAGAATGAGAATGAGAATGAGAATGAGAATGAGAATGAGAATGAGGATGAGGATGAGTGTCCATACTGTGCTCGATCAATGGGTGAGGGGGCTTGGAAGGAATTACATTTATTGCAATGTAAGTATGCCCATGCTGAAGCTGAGAAATTGGTGATTGCGAGAGGGATGTGGTTGAAGAGGAGTGAGTGAGTGAGTGAGTGATGCTTAAGTTAAGTTAAGTTAAGATATGGAAGGAATGGAGTGAGTGAGTGGAGGTCGTATATATATAATAGCTGGACTATATAGATAGAGTATATTGTTATCTCAAATTTCAATTTTAGATCAAAGTTGTTTTTTCTTTTCCTAAAAAAAAAAAAAACTAAATCTCAAATTAAAGTATTCTTTTCTAATAAACTAATAAGAAACAAACCTTAAATTGAAGTAATATTTTTCCTAAATGAATGTAACTTTCAGTGATTTCTCAAATTGAAATTCCAGACCTTCGAAGATGAAATAAATAAGTTTCTATTCTATAACCCGTGATCATCCGCGTGAACAATTAAGGCAATCGATCATTCTACCTAGGTATGTAGCCATGGTGAAATAACATCCTTTAACCCCCCGCGCCGCGATAGGTAACCAATCATAAGGGTAGGTACGACGGTACTTGAACTTGACCCAAACAAGCCTGTCTATCGGTATGCCAAGCAGTCAGCCTACAACAATGCCGTTCAACTTAAACACTAGCTGAAACTTAACAACCAATCTCTCTACCAAACTTCGGTAGTCAGGCACAACAACACAACGATTGACGAGTGAGAAAGAAATAAGATAAAGAGAGAAATAAGGACTGGAGAAAGTAATGGTCGTTTGGTGTATATTTGCCTTGAAAGCTTATGTTGAAGTCTAGACCGTATCTCCTTCCTTCCACATTTCGAACTTTGATGGATGCATATGTGATTGATGTGAACCGGTTATACGAGTATTGTTGATGACTGATTTTCTGGAGGAAACAACTTTGGATTTGGCATGGGCACCTTGATGAAATGGTTCCATTAGAAACATTTCAAATTACCTTGATGGTTCAATAATGGCGTGATAGTATCAAACGGCTCCGAGTAGCTAAGTTGTTATATACTTATGTACACAGGACAGGACTTTCAATGGCTGAATAGATACCTAGGCACAAGATAATAAGACTCGGTCATGTGATCAACTTTGAAATAGTTCTCAGTGCGTGCGCTAGCAATTGATCTCAAGGGAACAAATATACCAAAATTACTTACCATTTGTTGATATCTTTGACGTGGAAATACAATACCTATTAAATACTCGAGTATCCACTATCATATATATCACACTCAGGTTAATGATATTAAGTGATTCAAGGTAGATAATCTTCCAAGATCAAAAAATGCACTTACTTATTTATCTACTCTATAAAGAGAAAGAAGTCCGAGTCAACAACGCACATCTTCGAATTACTTTAACTTGGGGATTCTACTCGAGTATTCTATTGATAAGAATGGCCGTGAGAATTGTGGCCCTAAAGTTTTTTATCATGTTTCAAGTCAGTCAACTACTACTTGGATTCCAACAATTGAT
This sequence comes from Sclerotinia borealis F-4128, assembly GCA_000503235.1. Classification (NCBI taxonomy): domain Eukaryota; kingdom Fungi; phylum Ascomycota; class Leotiomycetes; order Helotiales; family Sclerotiniaceae; genus Sclerotinia; species Sclerotinia borealis. The sequence goes on along the minus strand of KI628606.1, from coordinate 154,396 downwards.
ATTTACTCGAGTAAAAGTCATGAGGTCGTCTCTTAACGTGGGATATGATGTGATATGATATATCTCTTTTGTTTGATGTATTCGAGTATGTTTGCTGTGAATGAAAAAGAACATATCTTTGCCAAGCGTACTAATAGATGATAACCATGGGGGTTTGTTGTATTAGCAAGAAGAATAAAGAATAGGTAGGTGAGATTTCCTGTATCTTCTGTGTCTCCTCATTCGATTTCTGGAAAGGTGTTCAGAATGTTTGTAATTGACACGTAGATTTTGAATTTCAGTCTCACAACCTTTTGAGATTGTCTTGATAAGTAAGAAAGCCTTATCGGGATATAGTGAATCAACATATACCAATTAAAATTATTGAATGAAACGAGGCTGCGTCTTTGCTTATATTGAGAACAATCGATACGCTGCTGCAGTTTGGTTTCCAATAGATCTGTGGCTGAGTTGTGGCGGCGTTTGTTGTGGCGGCGTTTGTTGTTTATTGTTACCTTGTACTCGAGTAAGATTTGACTCATTCGTTTCTGTACACCCTTAGTTGATGCACTCTGCTCGATTCATATATTAGGTAGATAGGTAGATAGGTAGGTAAGCAGTTGTGATACACAATGAGTACATGATATGTAGGCGGCAGACTGCAGCAGTTGTTGGAAATTGTCTTTTGAATTTAGTATGATTGGTCTCGATGGGCCGGCAGACTTGATAAAAGGGATGTTATGTATCATTCAATCGGAAGGGATCGGACATGTTAGCCGGTGACTCGGTCAATCGATGAAAAAGAAAGTTGAAGGTTGAATGAAGGTAAGGTGTTGTGAGAGATATAGGTACTCGAGTAGAAATTGTATCAATCAATCCTTGGAGATATATCATGATGTACAACGCAATCAATATATACTATATATAATGATCGAAGCTGTCAAATGATACACTGGCAGTATAGATAACGGATAAAAGATATATTGGAGTAAATACGATATATTCAACAAAATCTATCGGAACTTTATCTGCTACTAGGAATGATAATACAGTAACAGTAGACAGGCAGAGAGTATGGAGATGTTATATCAATTGTCTAATTATATTTGATGTTCATACTGTTTATAAAGATTGAGAAGGATTAAGGAGAATTGAGGATTAATTGAGAATTTATAATGATTGGCTTAAGTGATTCTGATTCTGAATAGAGAGTGAAATGATGAATGGTGAATGATATTTGATATGGTGAACAAGTGAAAATGATGAAAGGTTTCAATTTCCTTATCGGTTAGCCGATATTTCGTTATCAGAGGAAGATATAATCTACTGAATGCAGCTTTAGCCTTGGGTGCCTGAGCGAGTTGCTTGACACGAACCCTTCACTTAATATATGAATATCTAGGTAAATATATCATAACAAATTGAGATAATATATATAATATATATATATATATTTTCATTTTTATTTCATTATCTCATTGTATTCAATTGTTATCATTATATATTATGTACCACCAAAAGAAATCAATTAAAAGTACCTAGTTATCCACTCATCCATCACCCAACCAACCCAACCCAATTCATCCACCGCCTGCATGACTCTTTGATCGCCCATCTGAGCTTCAACCTCGTTGTACCACCATAAACTTCTAACTTCTAACTTCCACCCACCACAACTTTAACTTCCCAACATTACATTCATCTGCTACAAAATCTTAAAAACTTATTCCCATCCCAAATTATTATTCTCGCGCAATAATTTCACAATTTCATTCAATTTACAACTCGAAAGAACGTTTTCTGTTCAGCAAATAAATACAACGAAAGATTTTACTCGATTCATTGTCTAGCCAGCCTTACGCCTCATTCGAAAAGGCCCTAGGTTATCCTATCCGTAAAGATGCCCGTTGCTTAAATCTCCCGTTACCCACTTCAAAAGCACCTCTTCCCCCTCCCCAACAACACCTTCGTTTCCACTACTCTACTTTGGAGGATAACCTATACGGCCCTCCACAATCTTGGTCTCTCTATTCATCCCAAGTGATAAAGCTCTAGAATTCGATCTCTCGAAAAGAATACATTTATCAAACTATGATGGATGCCCAGGTTATGTGGTATCTCGGAACCGCTTTATCTACTATCTAGAACCTACGATTGTTGATGTGAGACCTGGGTACGAGCATAATCTTTCTGCAAATACCAGCACATCTTGCATCTGCCTCTAAGGCGACAGCTTGCTACGATTCAACATCTACGTCAGCAATTATCATATAATGCATCAGCATCCTCGGCCATCACCTATAACGGCCTCGCCAGCCTCATCACCGCGAACAAATCCATCTCGAACAAACAACCCCAGAGAAGAAGCCCGAACTGCTTATTCGAGAACAACACCCGATATGCCACATTACCAAGAGGTAGATGATGTTAGTGGAGATAGTGGAGTCATGACTTCTACTGGCCCAAGTCGAGAAGCGGTCAAGAAACTGGATCAAATCATCCAAGTCAGTGACACTCAATCATCATCCATCCTCGAGCCGCATATGAAACAAAGCTAATCTCTGAACTCCCTCTAGAACTTCCACACGAAAGCTGCCATTATCTTGCTAGGATCAAGAGTAGGACTTCCTGTGGTCTTCACCAAAGAAGGAACTAAGAAAGTCAACAAATGGGTATGCGTGTACCGTCATTCTTTCGCTTCGATTCTGCCATAACTAACTGTTCGCCCCAATAGTTTCAAATCGAAACTGATGATACCGATGCATATCGAGACGAGCTCAGCACTTGGCGAATGTGCGGCGGCTTTCAGAATCGACCACCGCCACTGATAATAGAAACATACCTCGATACTTCCCACTTGACGAGCAGCCAAAGATTGGTTATCGTGGATGATCTAGGAAAGCGATGGGATGCTTTAGATGCTTTAAGTAATTCTAGTGGTTCAGGTGAAGGACGTAGTGAAGTCATACTAGAACGATGGAGAATTGAGCTCAGAGACATTCCCGGGGAGCAGCTCCACGATTTTGGGTCTACGTTGCCCACCGTTTACAAAAAGTGCATTGTCTTCTTTCGCTCATTATATTCCACAGCCAAGCTTGTGCCCGCCTGGAAATTCGTAAAGAATCGGGGAAAGAGTGGATCGCCAACAAATTCAATGATTGTCAATTGTCGTATTGCAGCCGGTGATCCCCAACCGCGTCGAATCGATGGACTAAAGCAACCTATGTTTGACCATACTGGCCCAGTTACCTCGACTTATGTTCTTGGAACGACTGACACCCCAGCTGGTCAGATCTTTGCTGAAGTAACATATCGAAACGATTGTAACTTTCGTGTTGATGATTCGGAATCACTTCTCAGCTCCAGATTTATGGGTGCAGACGAACATTTCTTTACGCCCTCCTTGGGTGCTAGAGGTGATTTAAGTCGACGACGTTCAACCAAGCAAACCGAAATTGGCTCACTTCCAGCACACAAGCACCTCACAGATGATTCTGGTCCAGCTCAGACATATGGAAGTTTATCTACGTTCCATGGTAATGCTCCCCCAAGAGGCTCGAGCCCCATATCCGCCTTGAGGGCACAGAGACCCATGGGATCGGATACGAGTTCTCCGCCTGTAGGATCTTTCCCACTCTCACGACCGTCACTCACTTCGAAGGGCTCCTTGAAGTCGTTAGAAGGCATCGCTTTGGCGAGGAGACCATCGTTGTCATTTCAGCCATTCAAGGCTGGCTCCCTATCTTCCTCACCCAGCCGTGCCACTTATGCTGGTGAAACTCTACCTGCATCTCCAGGATCTCTACCGAGAGCATCTGGGATTAGTGCACTGGCACAAGCAAGAAATCGTTCTTCTCTCACTGCTGGAATGCCAGCTACCTTGAGAGGTGGCCCTGTGGTCTCAGATAACATCGTTCCAACATCTGTCTCAAGCTCACCAAAGCCTGCTCCAATCAGCCGATACAGCAGCAGCTTTACTCACCGTCGTGGCAGGTCTTCGTATGGAGGTGCTAGCAAATTGGTGGATGATGATCAAGGTAGCAGTGGCAAGCAGAGTCTCTCATCTTCTGTGCAGCCAGGTTCTGGCATCCTTGCAGAAGCTGGAACGGGAGGAAGTTCTGGATCTCTACAAACCGATGATGATAATATATCGGAGTTTTTGAAGCTTCTCGATAGTAAAAAGACCTTACAAAGCTTCGAGCCTTCTGGAGAAGCATCGAGAAAAAGAGCCACGGCACAACTATCCAAATTTCAATCAATGCGGGAGTCACATAATGCTTTGACAGATTCTATGGCTTCCTCGACTATGCTGCAACGATCTTCAAGCTCCTCGAGCAGACAATTGTCTAGTGTACCTCCTATGGTTGCTGCCACCTCGGTCTCAGCATCATCCTCCCCTGGTAAACCCATCTCGCCACACACCCCGCATACTCCAGCCATCCCTTCACGATTGAGTGCAAACTCAATAGCTGAGTATGACCAACCACGAAGGTTGAGTCGACGAAGTAGAACCTCAGAGGCAAGGCTAGAAGATGTTGAAGATAATGATCACTCGAATGATGCTGGGACAAACGCTATTGATATTCCTACCTCCCCCAGACCTTATTATCCTCATGTTCGAAGGTCAAGCTCCGTCGCTCAGCAACATAGATCACTCGCAATTGAAGACGATTTGAGCGATCTTCCATTTGGAGTTCATAGAAGCATTAGCTTAGGAGCTAATGATCGAGAACCACCAAGCCTAAGTACTCTTTTAAATATAGGGCAAGCCTCAGATGATGTAGCATCACCCACTTCACAATCGCCATCCTTACTTCAAGCTGCTCCTCGTATTCCCGAAGGCTCCGCTGCCATGTCTCGCCAAGCCTCATCGTCTTTGGAAGCTCATGATTCGGAAGTTCCTCAGCTCTCTCGGTTCAGTGGTCCAGGATCTGCAAACTCACCATATCGACCACGAATCGGTAAAACTGGTGGACGTAGAGTTACACCACCTCAGGCAGGTTCTTTTTCTAGCCTCTTGGTAGATAGAGGAAGTGGAAGTGGCAGTGAAAGAGCTGGTGGCGGCAGATATAGTTTTAGTAGAGGTATGGGACCATATGAACAAGATGATGAGCCACTCCTCTTCGATATGAGTGAGATTGGGCGAGATCTTTCCCGAAGAAGCATCGACGAACCCAGAGGAGTATACGAAGCAAGTAGGGGCGGTGATTCCGGCTCAAGCAGTCGCCGAGGCAGCCGATGGGGCAGGTAATATATCGAATCCAACATACGAAACGAAACTGGAGAAACACTTCTCAACACTTGATGCATTATACGTCATTTACGGTTATAAGATAGGTTGTATAATCTGGAGATACATAGCGGAGTGCGCGTTGATTTTATTTTTATAGTCATCAGATGGAGTTTAGGCTTGATCCTTTCACCACAATGTTTTTACTGATTGATTTTCTCCTCGGGGTGGCAAATGGGGGGCATTGGTTTCCTTTTTGGCGCATCTCGTCTTGTATTTATTTAATCGGATACTGATGTTTCGGGGAAAGGGGAGGGTCGGATCGGTCATAAATTGAACGGACAGTGTTTAGCTCGGATGGTTTGGATTTGATACCTTGGTGTTTACAGACTTGATGGATAGGTATGGAATGAATAGGAGGGGAGGGAGTGGAATGAGTGTGTCAACTTGAAGGCAAATGAAATGAATATATCATTATCAATATCTTTATTATGAGGAAATTCTACTCTCATCTACAATCAACATATGATTTTGAAACTTAAATATATTTATTGAAGTGTTGATTTACTTTCCTGAGTACATGTTTGAATGTTTCTCCTTTCCAGGTTCCCCACAAATAGCGTAGGGTCATATTTCCGGAGATCCGACCTCGGCTTGGCACACATGGGTATGGGTATGGGTAGCTTTCCCCGCATTTGTGGGATGAGCTAGTTGAGCTAGCTGAGACGACAACATCATTAGATAGAGAGACTGTGTGTGCTTGCTCATAGGCATAAAGCATAAAGGATAAGAAATAAGGAACAAATAGGATAGGTAGGATATCGAATTGGATACGGAGCTGAATAGGGAGCTGAATAAGAGAAGCGGCATCGGAAAAGCTACATTACAGTACATTGACCCCAAGACACTACACTACATTGTCACACCCTAATTCGAATATAAGGAATACCATTTGAACTGCAGGTAACCCATCACAAATATCCGGACGATATACACAGAATACACAAGGATTTTGGCAGATAGAGGCAGATAGATAGATCTCCATCATGTCTGCTATACGGGTTGCTCCTACTGTATGTATTGATGCTCTTTTCTTTCTTTCTTTGCTTTGCTTTTCTTTGCATTTTATATATGACAGCACTTCCATTGACGAGTTGGCTTACATTCCAATCTCATCAACAAGCCCCCCTCAACCTAATTCCACTCGCACGCACAACTAACAAACCCACCAGAAAGCCGCCAAAGCCATGAACCTCCTCCGCACAATCCAATACACACACCCCCCATCCTGTCCCTGCCACGGCAACCCCACCCACCACCACCACCACAAGCCCTCCCCCAATCTCCTCAGCCACGCCAAGAGAAATCTTCAACGAAACTATGCAACCCCAATCGATACGAGTAGACAGAAAGAATACGCGTTTGAAATGGCGGCTAGTAGTATTCGGTTCGGTGAAGGCGTTACTAAGGAGGTGGGGATGGATTTTAAAAATTTGGGCGCCAAGAGAGTGCTGGTGGTGACGGATCGGGTGGTGAGGGGTTTGGATGCGATGAGGCAGGTGACTGAGGGGTTGAATAGGGAGGGGGTGGAGTTCAAGGTTTTTGATCAGTGTAGGGTGGAGCCGAAGGATACTTCGTGAGTTTTTTTGGGGGGTTTTCTGGGATTTTTGGGAGGATAGGTGTTTGGTGTGATTCATGCTTTTTTGGTCTTTGATTGCTTCACTTGCTAGTGTTGGGAGTAAAATAGAAGAGAAGAAAGTCTTGCTTCAAGTGAAACAACTGCATGATTTTCTTCTCTCAATCCACTTACTAGTATTGGAGGTGGAGAGTGAGAGAAGAAGTGTTGCTTCAAGTGAACAACTGTATGATTTCACAACCTTTGTGAAATTCCTGTAATTTGACATGGTTCAAGTCATCACATTTTCTAACAAACGCAAATAGTGTCAAAGAAGCAATTGTGTTCTCCAAGACCTACCAACCAGATGCCATTCTAGCAGTTGGAGGTGGTTCAGTCATCGACACAGCCAAGCTCATGAATCTTTATACCTGCTATCCAGATGCAGACTTTATGGACTTTGTCAATGCTCCACTTGGAAAAGGCCGACCCATAGACAAAACCCTCTTACCACTAATAGCCGTCCCCACCACCGCCGGAACCGGCTCCGAAACAACCGGCACCGCCATCTTCGACCTCGTATCCCACAAAGCCAAAACAGGCATCGCTCATCGAAATCTCAAGCCCCTACTCGGTATATGTGATCCATTAAATACCCGCACCATGCCATCGGCCGTCCATGCCAGCTCAGGTCTTGATGTTTTATGCCACAGTTTGGAGAGCTGGACTGCAATTCCCTATTATGAGAGGACTCCCAGACCTACGAATCCCATTAATAGACCGTCGTATCAGGGTGCTAATCCTATTAGTGATATTTTCTCATTGCAGGCGTTGAAGAGTACGGCGAAGTATTTGCCGAGGGCCACGAAGGATCCCGAGGATCATGAGGCTCAGAGTCAAATGTTGTTGGCGGCTACGTTGGCGGGTGTGGGGTTTGGTAATGCGGGTGTGCATTTGTGTCATGGTATGTCTCCTCTTTTCCTTCACCCTCAGTCTCCCTCTTCCCTGATTATTATTTCGATACTGGTAATTCTGAGAGCTATAATCAGCTCTTTCAAAATCCAGAGCCAGCATACGCAACTTCTTATCTCCCATCATATACTAACAAACTAGGAATGTCCTACCCCATATCTGGCCAAAACCCCGGATATACGCACCCCGGCTACGTCACCCAAACTCCCATCATCCCCCACGGGGTCTCCGTCGCCGTCTCCGCCCCCGCTGTCTTCCGCTTCACCGGCGCCTCCAACCCCGAGCGGCACCTAGCGGCCGCCGAATGTTTCGGCGTCGACATCTCGAATGTGAAATTGGAAAGCGCGGGTGCGGTATTGGCAGAAGCGCTAGAGAAGTTCTTGGAGGAATTGGGGGATCAGCCCAGGGGATTGAAGGATTTGGGGTTTAAGAGGGAACATATTGAGGGGTTGGTTGAGGGGACGATTCCTCAAGAGAGAGTGTTGATGTTGGCGCCGGGTTTGTCGGGGGAGTTGGGGGAGGAGAGAGAACAGTTGAGGGGGCTTTTTGAGGATGCTATGGGGGATTAGTTGGGAGGTTGATGGGTGGATGACGGGTGGGTTTTGTTTGGTGTGTTTTGCTTTTGCTATTGCTATTGCTAGGTAGGCTGTCTCTGTCTGCAGAAAATTGGTAGAAGGTTTAAATTTATAGGTACTTATAGATAAATATTCAATCTATTTCTTTCACAGCTGGCTAGTTGCATGGCCGCCTTAAAGACCCCAATGTCCGAGGAAGTTATTTTATCTCTCACCTCATCTCATCTTATTCACTTTCCCACATCATATTCACTTTTCTCGGTCCGATCTAATCCTAATCTCTCTCTCATATACAAATAATCAAAAATTTATTGAATTGATTAATTGATTGATTGATTGATTCTTTATTAGATAAATTCAATCTGATATCTATCGGTCTATCTGTCTATGGTTGATCTATGATTGGTTTACTAATATCAATAGTAAAACAGAAAAACAAGAAAACAGGAAAACAGAAAGCATAAGGAAACAAAAAAGCAAAGGGAATTTCATCAATTGTTTCTTTAATTTCTTGAGAAAATTCTTCCCTCAGTCTATCGGTTGGTTTGTTCGGTTTGTTCAGTCAGTCAGTCAGTCAGTCAGTCAGTCGGTCGGTCTACTCATTGTACATACATACCTATCTATGTACCTGGGTGGTTTATTTTGTGTCAGTACGTACTTGATACTTGATACTTCAAACGCATCTTTTTTGATTTCCTTTCTTTCTTTCTTTCTTTCTACCATAAGGGAAGGGAAGGGAGGGGAATAGGGGATTAGGGAATTGGAAAGATTGGAAAGATTGGAAAGATTGGAAAGATTGGAAAGGAAGTGGAGAGTGGAAAGGAAGAGAGAAAATTGGAAAGGAACTGGAAAGGAACTGGAAAAGAATTTGAAGGAAACTGCAACTGGAAGTGATGGAGTCAGGATCGGAATCGAGTTTGATGGGTGTGGGAATGGGTGTGGGAAAGGAAAATTTGAGACAGGAAGATCTGGGAAAGGAAAAGGAAATGGAAATGGAAATGAGAAGAAAGAGAGCCTTTACAATTCCGAGGAAACCTTTGCCTTTGTCGGGTGGGAGAGAGGGAGAACAAAAGGGGAAGGGGGAGAGAGAGGGAGAGGATAAGCATGAGGATGAATTGGTGGGTTTAGGTATGGGCGTGGGTTTGGAAGTGAAAAAAGAGGAAGGAGGACAAGGAGGGCAAGGAGGGCAAGGAGAGAAAGTTGAGAAGACAGAACAAGTTGAGCAAGCAGAACACGATGGACAAGCAGAACATGATGGACAAGCAGAACATGATGGACAAGCAGGACAAGCAGGACAAGCAGGACAAGCAGGACAAGCAGCACAAGTTGAACAAGTTGAACAAGTCGAGAGTGCAGAGGACAGAAAAATCCGCTTGGAAAAGGAGAGGATGGAAAGAGTGGCGAGGAATCTGTAAGTTTTCTTTTCTTTCTTGATTGTTGATTGTTGAACTTGAGTGTACTACTATTTGACCTTATTTCCTTTCCCTTTCCCTTTCTCTCTTCTCTAACAAAACCCCCCAGCCCTACCCAACCCACCTAACCTAACTAACTTCCTCCTCCCCCTAGTAACCACGAAAACCCCCTTCGCTCGCATCCCATACACCACAATATCTGTACCGGTACACCACCTATTATTTCTTTACTTTCTGGATCTCCATCTCCATCTCCATCAAAATCCAGATCAAGATCCAGATCCAAAAAATTTCGTCGTTCGTGGACTGCGCCTATTACCGGTTTTGGACTTGTTGGTTCTGCGCTGGGTGGTGTGGGTGGTGCGGGTGCTGATGTTGAGGGTATGGGTATAGGATTGGGTATGGGGATGACGGGAATGACGGGAATGGGAATGGGAATTCAGAGAGGAACTGCTGCTCAGAGATATAGATCTGGTGGGAATAGTGGTGGGAATACTGGTAATGGGTTTGGAACTGGGGCAATATCAAGGATGAAAACGGGAATGGGAATGCGATTGAGATTTGGTGGGGGTGGAGGTGGAGGTGGGTTTTTGAGGAGAGCGAGTGTTAGTTGGAGGGGGATGGGGTTTGGTGGGGGAGTGGGGGTGGAAGTGGAAGTGGGGAGGGGGTTGTTGGAGGGGGTGCTGGAGGAGTAGGAATTAATGGTGTTGGTGAGGCATCTGCATCTGCTACGATGGAGATGGAATCTGCGAGTCTTATTAGCCAGGGAGAAGACATGCAGGGGCATATGCATATGCATATTCGTCATACAAGCGAAGTCCACGATTCGGGTACCGGTATGTACAGTATTCCCTTTTTTACTTTTTTCTCCCTCTGTCATATTTCCACTTCCTTTTTTTTCTCCTCCTTCCATCTTTGAGTCTTTTTACTTTTATTCTATTTTTTAATGGTTATACTATACTAATTAATTTCCCTTTTTCTGAAAAAAAGAAAAAGAAGAAGAAGATTCTAAGGATGTGGATGTGGATGAAAGATATAGTCATAATAATCGACAATCGATGGTATTGCCGAGGTTTGAGTGGGAGGGGTATGGGTATGGGTATGGTGGAAGTGGAAGTGGTTAACTTGAAGGTGGTGGAGATGTGGTGTGGTGGTGGTGGTGAAGTGGTGAAGTGGTGAAGAAGTGGTGAAGTAAAGGCATGGAGATTCTGTGTGAATTGGGTGAAATAGGATGGGATGGGATGGAGCATGCATGCATGCATGGGAAGAAGCATGGGATGAGAATCGGGCTGTGCATTGGCTGGCGATATTGACGTTGTATATGTGTGTGGAGATTCTGTGGGTTGGGAGGGGTGAATGAGAGTGGGGACTGGGGATAGATAGAGGTTGGATGATTAGGTCGTCATGATTAAGGAAAAAATCAACTTCAAGTAGACTTACTTGCTTTACTTTGATTTAGTTTGATTTGAAAATGGAAAGATTTGCTTTACTATTCGAGTGGTAGCTGGATTAGGGATGTGAGATGTGAGATGTGGATGAATGAGTGAATGAATGAATGACTCGTGTAATACTGTATTATAAATGCACTTTCATCATTTTTCATCACAACCACCCTCACCCTCACCCTCACTCACCCTCACCCCTACCTACACTTACGATTTTCATCACATCCATTACATCCATCAGTTTCATATTTTTTCATCATTTAACTCTTCGCTCCCTAACATCCTCTCTCTAAAATCCTCCCCCTAACATCCTCCCCCTAACATCCTCTCCATACTATGCAATATGCAACATACCATCTAAACCATTCCATCTAAACCGTACCATCTCCATCTATGTACGCGCAAATCAAAGATTCAAACCCAACGCCAGCAAGGGTATTTATCTATCGTTCATACAATCATACCTCCCTCATACCTCCCTCAAACACAATCCCTTCCCATATCCCATATCCCATATCCATACCCATTCCCATTCCCATACATGTCCCATATTTCATATCCCATATATCATACGCCATTTTCATGCAATATTTTCCATACCTTTCTTCTCCTCTCAAATCCCCTCCACTCCACTCCAACCCCCTACTTCCCTCCATTTTCCTTGGCCCTAATATCCCTAGCCTTTGCCTCTGCAACTCTAACCCTCTCCTGCAACCTCAATTTCTCCAATTGCAGCGCCGGATCCACATCTCCCATGCGTTGCCCAATACTTGCTTCTCCACCTGTATTCATATTCCTATTCACATTCACACCTGCGCCCATTCCACCATTACCTCCTCCACCACCACCAGCACCTGCATTCCCCCCCGGACCTCCACCTCCACCTCCATTCGCATTTCCATTCCCCCCCTGCGCGCCCGCACCCCTCTGCTTATTAGCCGGCACCAAATCCTTCACCCACTTCTGCGCCTCATCACAACCCTCCATAACATATTTCAGACAAAGCGTCGCTCTCTCTTTAATATACTCATTATGACCATCATAAACACAGCAATTAAGTAGCGGCATGATGCCATTCTGATCCAACAATTGTCTCTGCACTAAAGGATTTCCAGGTCCGTTTCGACGGGGATTATCGGGTGCTACTAATGATGTGAGAATGATGAGGATTTGGATTTTAATACCTGACCATGGGAATTTATGTGGTGTGTCGTGAAGAGGTGGAAGAGTTTGACCGGGACCAGGAAATTGGGGTGAGTTTTGACTGGTGGGACTTTCATATGGACGTTCTATGGCTTGAATTCCACCGCCTGGTGGAGGTACAGGAGCTGGTCGACGATTGGGTAATGGTTGTTCGGAGAAATTTTTTCGTGCCACGCCCTGTTCGAGAGCTCGGAGAAGAGCGATAAGTTCATAGACTGATTCCCATTCAATGAGAAGTGGTCGCATCTCGGGTATTTCTGCAATGACAGATATGAAGTCGAGATATTGCGAAAGTCCATCTTTAGCACGTTCCATATCCCATAAATCGACTGGGAAGTCATTAGGATCGCTCTTTTGGGCTCGAATTTGAGCTTGCGCATGAATGAGAGCAATGCAATCAGGGACGACGCGTGTGCGGAAATATGTAAAGAGGAAATGAATAAGCTTTGCATCTCTGTTGTAATCTCTCAGATCATCGTAGATAGGACTATCCTTTCGAGCGCGGAACATGTAATTGATGAGACGTAAAAGGACTGTTTGTGCTGGCGAGACAATATCCTTCATGATCCTAAGAGAGCTCCAAGCATATGGCAACAAAGCGTTGTGATGAAAGGACTCGATGATTTGAGCGGTAATCTGGAAAATGAAGTGTTGATCAGTTTGTTCCCAAACGGCGATAAAAACTAGCATCTCTCGAAGTAAATTCTTGCCACAATCCAAAGCTAGAAACATTTTACATCGTGTCTTCTGGAGATTTTCACCAGCTGGTGTGAGTCCGGAACCCATTGAGTCGACGATACAAGCTTTCACAGTCATATGAAGAGCCTCGATTTGTTTCGTGTCGAGTATATTGGGAATTTCGGTTAAAAGACCTCTCAAAGGTCCTTCCGCGTAAGACTCATCGTCGTCTTCCTCATCTTCCTCTTCACCATCCTCCTCACCATCATGCCCATCCATCGAGCGGGTATCATCAATCTCATCATGTAAAGGTGGCTCCTCTAATTGTTCATCCTGATCATATGCATCTTGATCTTGGAAAGCCCGTTGAGGAAGAAACCTATGCATCGCAGTCTCCTTACAAGCCTCCGCGCGTTTCATTGCATCCTCCACAGATACCATTTTGATAACCCAACCCTCGTAATTTTGATCTCTTTGACGCTTCCACCAGATATCAATTTCATGCGACACACGGGCGTAAAGACGATCTTGCTCATATTTATCCGTCAATTCGGGTTTCCATACCGGTGTTGTTTCTTCAGGATCATCCTCCTTATCCGCATCCGTGACGATGAATTCGTCAATTTGTGGAAGTAGTCCAGGTGTACAGTCCATCTCAGCTTCCACAGAATAGTTCTCCAGGAGCTCCCTGGCTGTCTCATCCTGATCGGCAGAGTGTCTGGTCAACCAATTTTTAACCTCATGATATACCTTCTCCACATTTAGATCGTCCGGAGGAAGTTCATGCACAGGATCGTTATGCAGATCATTATCGAAAAGCATATCGAACCAAAACGACATCTTGAACCTATCATTGCCCATAGTCCAATTATGCGTATGTTGTAAACAAGTCACCAGAAGCTTTTTATCTGCGAAAAGTCAGCATCGATCCATGAATCCAGTAAACCACAAGAGGCAAAAGCAGGCCACACTCACAAAGTTCCGTAACCTCATTCAACCTCCCCCTACTATTATCATCCACATTCTCCCCATCATACCCCTTACTAGTAACATTCACACACAGAATAACCAGTTTATGAACCTGCTTATCCAATCCCACCGCCCTACAAATTTCTTGCGCCGTCTCCTTCACAGCCAACATATTCCTACTAACCACCAACAAATTATTCAAATATCCCAAATCCTCCACCAGCGCATCAAAGTTCTTAAGTATCAGCGCCACACTCTCCGACACATCGAGTCCCGACGGTGCACCCTGTTCTGTATAAGATTCGCGCAAGGATCTCGAGACGAGTATTGGAACCGCGAGGTAGAAAATTCGTTGCAGGCGCATCCATATATCCACATTCTTAGCCAGGGCCTCGCGGACCTCTCCTCTTGAAAGCGACATGTCCAATGTACTCCTAATCATTTTTCCCAAACCCTCCATCGTTTTTCTTCCCAGCCCCGCTCCACCTCCAGGACCCCATCGCATCTCTAACATCGTCAATGTGGCTAGGAACCCTCTCTCCTCCAATCCATAGTTGTTCATCCTCTCAGAAACCTGTTTGTTGATCTCAAAATGACTTCTGCTTCCCATTAATTCGCTCATCATGTTCGTTGGTACAAAAGCTTCGCGGTTTGTGCGCATTGTTTTGGATGATTCGTCCCACCAGGTACCGAGTCTCGTTTTACATTTGCTGCATGTTGTGTTATCGTCGCGGATGTCGGGGAGGGGATACCCGCATTCTGCGCAGTACATTTTTGGTGCGTAAATTGGTTGTGGAAAGTGCTGTGTTGAGAATTGAGTAGGATACGGAAGGTGCAAATTATAAAATAATTTTTGATTTGTACGACGTTGAGGGGTAATAATGTTAATAATAAAGTAAGTCTACCTCGATGCCGCTTTAGTCTTTGACCACCAGACTTTTTTGACCCATCACCAACCAGTCTTTTGACTTTCGACACAAGATACTTAAACATAACAAGTGAATTCAAAAGCTCATCAATTATACCAACATAATACCAGTAATGCGCATTTCCTTGTATTTATTCCACCTAGCTACCTATATAGCCATATAAAAAAGCCAATACAAAGTGCCTTCACTGCCAAGCCAATCAACGATACGAGTATAATAACCACAGTACTAGGCTCTAGACTGCCGCTGCCCCTCCTTTCTCATGCCGCAATTGCAAATCACCACCAAGAAACACATTGCTACCCTCCTGAACCAAAACTACATCTCGACAAGCTCTATGTCATTAGACCGACCACGCTTCCTGGATTGAGGACTCTCCTTTTTATATCCACTTACTTTCACGAAGCTTCTCTCCGAATGACTTGGTTCATTGGCATCTTTATCTTTCAGATCTGATGGTCCCTCCAAGCTCTCTTTGGGCTTCCCCTTCCAGCTCTTTGGGATTCTGACTAACCAGTAGATAAACAAAGTCATTATGATATTGAATCCCACATAAGCCCACATTATGCAAAAGTTGCGCCACCGATTCTTGTAACTCATGCCCGCGCCGGTCAAGAATTCAGTCGAATCTTTGATGGGACAGTAAACGCATCTACTCTTCGCAGAAGGATTGGTTAGGTATCCTCCAGACTTATGCATATAGCTAGACATATAAGAACCGCAGCTACTTCCCGTCACCGGTTCAAAGTGAAGAAACTCGTTTTGGGAACATGTGACAGGGACGTTCGCAAGGCCGACCGAGAGCATGCCGTCGACTAGATAAGTGAACGGAGATAGAAGCCATACGATACCCCATATCTGAGGTAGTGCTACAGGTGCTGAGATTATGCTGGAAGACATCAGCTAACTATCATATTATATAAAAGGATGTGGGTCAGAATATAAGACTCACCCGCAAAACATCAAAGACAACAGAAATGTAGCATTCGATATATCCCCGGCCATCTCTGGACGCTCAAGGCCAATCTGCACCATGTAGCCGAAGGTACTGGCATATATCAGATATACCCAAATTAGAATAAGCATCACTCCACTTCTCTCAAGCATTATTTTCGTTGACAGTGCATTGCGGTACATCCCCATAGGATAGTACCAGCTCAGAAATATCACTATTGCCACTAGAGTATTCCAAGGCATCTCAACAAGTATGTTACTGATGACGAAAGCTGGCCATGAGTAAATCTTTGCAGGACGTTCTCGTGCTTCAAACAGAGCTCGTTGCACTGAAACGTTCTGGAGAAGTTGGGGAACGAAGCTGCATGCCAAAGTTCTACACAATAATCAGCAGCGTTTTGTTTCCTTTCAGTCAAAGTGCCGGCTCACAGAAGCATTAACACGCCGAGAGTCTGATTTTGTAGATTTTGTAGAGAGTCTGTATCTTCGAAGAAGGAAAACCCAAGTAATAGAGCCTATGACCGATAATTAGCATTCGGGTGGTGGGGGTCTATCATGAGGAATAAGCGAACATAGAAAAGGGATAATGCGAATTTCGAATAAATATAAGAAGGTGTCCGCCAGTAGTGCAAGTTTGTTCTTCGAAAACATCGCCAGACTTGCATTAAAAACGGTGTAGCAAATTCTTTACGGCGAGGCGGTTTCTTGCTTCCCCTCAGAAAAAAACTTGACCTTGCACACAATGCCTTCCTCATATGATCCAATTTTCGATGAACAAGGACTAATTCACGACTATTTTTCCACACCTCGGGCCAGTTGACAAGACTTTGTGAACCAGGAGTACATCCAATAGTCCTTTTCCATGTTAAATGCTGCTCAAAAATTGATTGAAATATACTTACTGCATGATCCATTCAGCTACGTTTTCATCCGGAGGACAAGGGTCGGCCCCATTGGCTTCGAAATACTTCTTGACCGTTTCGCAATTCTCGCCGAGCCTACCAAAGTATATTGGCCGACCCCCAGGGCCAAGAAAAAGAAGACGATCGAAGCGCTGAAACAATGTTGTAGAGGGTTGATGGATTGCACACAAAACTGCTTGGCCATGGGCTGTAATCTTTTTCAAAAGCTCGAGTATATCCCATGCCGTGCTGCTGTCGAGACCCGAGGTAGGCTCGTCCAAGAAGAGTAAAAGTTTAGGTTTGGCAGCAAGCTCAATACCTATCGTCAGTTTTTTTCTCTGTTCGACATTCAACCCTGAGTTGTCATCAGTCTCGTCATATGAGCCGGATCCGATTTACGAACCTCCTACAATAGCATCTGCATACACATCCATTTCCAATATCTTGATTATGTCTTCCACATAAGCTAGCTTCTCTTTTTTGGTGACCTTACTTGACTGACGCATGATGGCACTAAATTGTAGTGATTCACGTACTGTCGTTGTTGAAAGGTGGAAGTCCTGTTGCTGAACATATCCAACTTTGCGTTGAAATGATATATCACTTATGCAACCATCAACCAAGCATTCCCCAGAAACAATACCAACTTTGCTTCTGGATGCCAGGACATCTAGCAAAGATGTCTTTCCTGCTTTGGCCGGACCCTATAGCTCATTCCTATTAGCATGAGTATGAAACTTATCACATCAGACATACCATGAGTGCCGTCAAAGTACCCGGTTTCACCCAACCATCGACGTGGTCCAAAATTCGACGTGTACCGTCTCCTGTTTTGATATCAAGGCAAATGCCCTTCCATTGAAATGTTGATGTTTGCCTAGGTATTCTGCTTATTGGATCACCATTTCCGCCATATTTTTGAATTTCGGCTCCTGAGTATATTTCCAGATGCCTTTGCCTCTTCGGTTGTGGCTTGTGTCCCCGTTGGAACAAAAATATCTCCGCATGTGCTTTCTCTGTCGATGTAGGAGTTGAAGCGAGTAGGTATGTGGCTATGAAGAATGCCATGAAAGCAAATAAAATGCTCATGTTTCTGAGTGCATCAGTTTCCCAGTCTTAAGCAACTTTACCGCCTTGATATCTGATATATAAACGATGTGAGATTTATACATACCGCCATAAATGATGAGGTTGGAAACCAAACCTGAGCTCAAGGTACACAGTTCCCAACACTTCTTCAAAGCCCGCAATAGATCCAACAACAGAGCATACTCGATTGTGGGGACTGATGCCAATGTACGATGGGCCAGTTGGCACGAGATTCGCACATGGAAAGATACGGCCAGAAAATTCGTTGATTATCAAACTTTCGTAGGCGTATGCAACTGGATTAATGTAAGCTATCCACCAAAACCACGGCACCATATCCATCGGTGGTATCACAAATCCTGCATACATCATGAAAGTTAGTATAATGATAGCTGCTACGCAGAGAGCTTGAGCAAGAGAACGACAAGATGCTCCAATCGTTCTAAACATCATAGACAATGTCATTGTAATAACGAAGGAGAAGGCAATGGATGTGAAGAAAGCCGACGATGTTCGCCTCAGATCGGTCATGAAGTAGAGAATAGAGTTAGAAAGAATCGTGTTGCAAAGTTTGTATGGTATGCTGCAGATTATGGAAGATAATGCCTCGGCGAATGGATGCACGAATGCATATCTTGCTTGCTTCTCCACAATGGGACGCAGACTGGACAACCGAAGAATCTATAGTAGTGTCAGTGATCCGAACAAATACCAGAATGCTCTTCTCATTACCTCAAGCAAGCTCGTAAACGCACTAAGCAGTATTGAGACAAACAGCAATGTGCTTCTGCTGTTGATACTGCTGGTGTCGCCAGGTAGATCGTAAAAGATGAAACTGATGACCAGAGCCATCAAACTACTGATTGCGAGACCAAGAACTGCGAAGTTGATATCGCTACGTAACCTCTGGAAGCCTCTACCAATACATAACATAACTTGTTGTCTTGGGCAGAGTGTGTATGCTGATTTGCTACGCCTAATCGTTAGTTAGCCAAATCTCTCTATGAGTAACAGGAAACGAACAGATATTTCGCTTGCTGAGATCGTCTTGCAGCGGCGAAATCTAGAGCATGGGTACCATCAAAGGGGTATTCATTTTCGTATGCTTCGAGTTCTTGCGAAAGTCTTGCATAATGACGACTTGTTTTCCAGACCATAACAAACTCTTCAGGGGTCCGCGGTACTCGGAATTCAAAACCTGTTCTCCATGACGGTCAGCGTTGGTCCACGAGAGGAGCGTCAATATTTAGTACTGGATTGATCGCTCATCTGGATTTGTGAGGGATGTCAAGAATTCTGGAGTAGTTTGATGTGGAGGACAAATGAATCCCATGTCAATGAAAAACGCTTTTGCTTCATCACAAGGACCAAAGTATATCTGTCTTCCCTCGTATAGAACCTGTCACGCTTGTCAATAATACTCTTGGGGTGGTTTGGGAGTTCATGTACTGTAACTTTATCAAATAACTAGAGATAGAGTTAGCAGCGCTTTGCCTAGGTTCGCGATCCAATCTTACATCATAAGCACTTTGAGTGGCTTGGTATAATGAAACACATGCGGTTGTTTTTCCAAGAGTGGTTGAGAGTCGAACCATCTTAAGAAACTCGAGTGCATAAGCACTATCCAGACCTCTGGTACTGTTATCCCAGCACTGTAATCCACAACCGCTCAAAGCTGCTTCTGCAATGCTCAGCCTTTTTCTCTCACTTCCACTAATACCTTTGACACTATCATTCCCCACCGGTACTGTCTCGACGTGACTAAGACCTAGCGTTGCCATCATCACATCCCTCATATGGTCCGCATACACTTCTCGAGTCACTCCTGGAAAAGTAAAATCGCGCGGTGCTCGAGCCTTAGCTGCGAAGAGTAGTGTCTCGCCAACAGTCAAGTTTGGAAAATGAATATCTGACTCGGCCAAATAAATTGCTTCGCCTCGAAATCGTGAGTGCATTTCGGTCATGGAGACTCCTTGATAGTTGATAGTAGAATCTAGATCAATGAAAAGTCCATGAGTGTCACCAGATATCGTTTTCAGCAAAGAAGAAACTCCACTCCCTGGTCGGCCGAGAAGTAGTAGCATCTCTCCATGCTCGACTAAGCCATCAAAACTCTTCAATATCCGGACCTTTTGTTTTCCGGATCCAACTAACCATCGAGCCATAGCGCCGATTTCGAACACAATATTTGCAACATTCTTCTGATAGTCAGTTGGTTTTTTGAAACTGTGTACACTTAAATTCTCAAATGAAAACCCTGCGCTTCTTCGAGGATATCGCCTTGGATCTTGTCCCATGAATGCAACCAAGTTTGTGATCCATTCTTTAGGATTGAAATTGTTACTCCGTGGATTCAATGGCGAATTTGGAAGAAGGTTCAAGAAAGGGTTCTTAAACCGATCGGATGACTCTGGTGCCTTTAGCGGACTCAAAAGTGTTGATGGCAGCTCGAATCGTTGTTCCGCAATTGATGGCCGAGGCAGTGATGAGTCTTGGAATGGGTCATTTGGTTGAGGAGCGCATTCTACTTTCTGATGCTTTTCACGTGGATATGCTGTGTGAACTCGAGAAGGCGGGGTAATTGGAGGTTCTTGTAATCTGCGATATCTCGAATTATCCATGATGAATTTGTATATTCAGTCAATCGACGACAACCTTCCTCGTAGATACAATGTCAAGTATTCAGGACATACATTCGTCAAAAGGGATGTGGTGGTGAAAAGAAAGTAAAAGATTGGGACATGCCGAGTTCATGATCTTGAGCATAACTCAAATTGATGTCAAATCACATGCGGAAAGAGCATTTGCTAGGACGTACCTACCGGATTGGCATACTCGACCGCGCAGAGGCAAATGTCATACATCTTTCCTAGTCAGACCTTCCAGAAAAATAACGTTGTGTGGCAACTTTACAAAAATGCATACTCAAGTACTCGTATTGTATATGAAGTCATCAATCAGTATACTTCAAGAAATCAGGAATACAAATAGCAACAAATCCAGCGCGAATGAAATTAAAAACATAATGATGATATCGTAGTTAAAGCTAGACATTACATCCGCCCACCACACTATCTGCCGTGAATATACTTCAAATCAAGGTTCAAATGTAATTCGTACGCTCAACAGAGCATACTTGAAGAATTGGATATACGCTGACGCACCGGTTAACCCGACTTTGCTAATTCGCCAAAATTCACCCTCCTTCACACGCCCCAAGACTACAATATTTAAACTGTCACTCATCCCTACCCCCTCAACCAGTCTTCTCACTCACCGCCCCCGGAGCAAAATCGGTCGCATTCCCCACTGAGGTTTGCGCCACAGGACTAGTAACCGCTTTCCCTCCAGTAATCGTTCCACCTGTCTGAATTGAAGCCGGTTGTTTTTCTACTGGATAAGCTGCTGTGCTTTGTCTTGAGTCGGTCGGGCTCATGGGGCTAGTTGGTCCACTACTATATCCTTCGGCGGGACCCGATCCTGCGACTGATCTGATAACTTCGTGCCATTTTTGGGCATCTGCTGCTGAATGGGCCTTAAAAGCTACTTCGGAGGTACCGGACAATTTACTGCCAATACCCTTTGAGACATCTTTTCCTTTGATGTTAAATTTATCGCCGCTGGTGCTTCCTATGGTGGCATCTGGGAGGTAAATGGATAACTCGGGGACAGGGTCTTTACGAATGTTATCGCTGTCTTTGAATTCGTGGAGGAATTTGCTGGGGGTTACGACGTAGTAGCCTGTTGTATAGCCGGCGAAACTCAACTTGTTTCGGCTTTTGCGTTCGAGGGTTCCTTCGATGAGAGCTCGGGTGCTGGCATGGTTTTGGTTGGGAAAGCTGATAGCTTCCACTGAGCGATCGGGAGCGTTGGGGTCTATAAGTAGCGCTTGGTTGCGATGAACGAATCCTTCCCATTCGATATTTGGGGGAACGGCTTGGCAACTGTTGAGCATATCCGCATAAAGTATTTGTTCTCTTTCGGACTGGCTCGTGACGATTTGAGTGAAACTCATCATAGTCTGTTGAATGATCTCGATAACGTGAGCCTCAAATTGAGCAAAGTTATTTTGAACTTGGATAAGATCATGGCGATTGGCGTTCTCCTCCAAAACTTGCTTGTGGAGTCGGTGCAAAATACCTCGGTGGACGATGTATGGATCTTCGGGTGATTTCATGGCAGCACCGCTGGACTGATAGTTCGCAGCTTGGGATCCTAATAGCTCGATATGTTTTTGGGTGATATTTCTAGCCTTATCGACTTCCTTTGCGCCTTTCGAAGCACCGGATAATAGCTCCTTGGATTTGTGTTTGATCTCCTTGTGAAGTCGATCGAGAATTGGGAGTACTGCGCCTTTCAGATTCTTCTCCGTTTCGAGATGAGAGTTTATCAAACCCTACACGGTCAGCATTTGCGCAGTAACAGATCACGGCACATCATACCTGGCTGTTAGTCCTCATATTTTCAAACATACTGGCCTAAAATATATTGATTAGTCTACCGGAGTGATAAATAAAGGGTAGAAGGGTAGAGATACCATACCGCCCAATTCCTGCTGAAAGTGGTGTCCTTCCTTTAACGGATTTGCGATCGTTTTCAAGACTTTCTCATACTCCTTCGATTGTTGCCTTTGCATTTTCTCAACAGCCCCAATATAATCTTCCAGATATCCAACCGCATGTTTCCAAGCTCTTAATCTCTCTCCTAACAATTCGGAAGTCTGCGCAAGAAAATCCAATCAGTCTCAAAAGTTCCCCATCCAGCCACGTTATTTGCGCCCTTAGTAAGAGAATACCGGTACTCACATCCTTAGGATTTTCCAACGGCACAGCTTCTCCTTCATCGGTACGATCCGTCAAGGCGCTGCTAGTCGAGAAAGATCTCACCGGCATATCGACCGGGTGAGATCCAGGAGCGCCAGCTACTTGTCCTCCAGACATATTGGCGTACAAAGACTGTTTGCGCATCATCTTGAATTAGTTTTTCTGGTCTTCCAAAAACGCGATATGTATAAAAATAAATTTTAAGACAGAAGAGACTTAGGTACACAAGAAGATATTTATTCACTGTAGTCGCAAATAGAGCAAAGGACCTTACCTGGTCGATGAGTGGGGTTATTCACAACCCTTGTTGTCGTATCCTTGTGGGGCTTGTACGAGTAAATCTTATTATATTGCTTTGAAGATGAGATTCTTCTAGACAATAGTGAAGATTTGAGGTTGTTGTTGTTGAATATCAAGTTTATATTTGCTCTATTGAGTATTTGTATTTGGATATCTCTATCCTATCAACTCGATCTAGTTCCCGGGCCCTCTATATCAAAGGAACCAACTCCTACCAAAACCCCTCTTACTAAGTAAGGGGTGCCGATCTACTAGTTACGTCATTCAAAATTTCAAACTTCCCACCTGCATTTTTCAAAATGAAAACACTACTCAAGTAGTAGTCGAATTCATGCACTGCCACAATTCTCTCAAACTCGTCTACTCGTACTTCTATTAGATGAAACAAAAAAACAATAAAGAAAATGATGATCATTCATCTCAAATAGCTCGGATACAGCTCGTTAGAAAAACCCTGATTTCCCTCCTAGTGGCATTATTTATTTATTTATTGATAATAAACAACACTATGTTTCCCACCACTGGCCTCCAATACCACACCTCCATTATGAATCTTTAGATCCGTCGTTCCCTTCATCTCCACTCCATTTACCACAATCCTCGGCTTTGCTTCCCTGACCGGTAAGATTATCAATCCCGTAGTCCCCTCCGGTACTGCAAAATCCAACGTGTATCCCGTCGACGTCAATTTCCAACTCGCTTGGAATTTCCCCAAGGTCGTCGTGAATCCACCTTCCGCACTCTTTAGATCACCAAACTGCGGTGCTAATTGCCATTTCTTACCCAATGGACTGGTAACAGAGAGGCCCAAAACAAATTCCGTGAGTGCGGATGTGGGGCCGGATGACCAGCCGTGCGAATGAGATACATAGGAGGTATCGTACATGTAGCCTCTGCTTGATCTGTATGCAAATGTGCCGTTTTGGAGATATCCTTCGACGACTGTACTTTCAGTGCCATTGGGGTTATTGAGATACCAGCCCCAGGAACGACGGATGAGATCGAGGGCACGATTCGTTTGTCCGATTTTGAAGTGGGCCTGAATTTCGAAACTTGATATGAAGGGTGATATATTTTCTGGGAGCTCTGGTGCGACGGCGCCAATTGGAGTCCAATTCTTGAGAAGATTGGTGGAGATGTCTTGGGCGGTTGAAGAGGTTGGGGGAACAACTCCGAACAGGATCGCCATACTATTTGCATCTTGAGGATGAAGTGTAGTATCTGTCGCATTGTCCTTGAAAGCCCCGTAAGACGAGTCGAAACAGTATGTATTGACGGCTGTTTTGAGAGAAACCGCACGACTATTCCAAGTAGCAGTCAAATTGGTGGTATCTCCAGCCCAAGTGGCTAGTTCAGCACCGGTGAGAAGAGTTCGATAGAGACTATTTATTTGTTAGTCGATTACTCTAAATTATGTCGGTATGGAAGTATACATCATTTGACTCTCACTGTTATTGGACCCTTGCTTTTTCTTTTCTTAGCTTTGTAATATAATTTAAATGAGAGTTTAGACTTCGGGAATTTCAAAGTAGAAGGGAAACATACTTGCCAGCGAGCCCAGTCTCGGATTCCCGTGACATCGAGGAGACCAGGGGCGCTAACTTTTCCATAAATGTACTTCATCGCCAACTGGTACTTCGCCCAGTTCTGCAAAAGGAACGATGTATCATTGGTGTAAAGTACGTAGTTGTGAGTTCCAATCATGGTCCACATATGGTAGGTATCAGAGCCCAGCTGTAGCAATGGTGGCCCTGCCTCGGGGAATGCTCCAGTCGCGCTGTTCTATATTTTGGTTAGTCCTGATCAGTGATGAATTATTGGAAGAGTTCTAGATAATAACACAATTTGGTACCAGCACACTTGAGAACATCCAAACTGGCTCAAAATAGATAACATACCTGGTAATTGTACATAACTTGAAGGGCGTTCTTAACACTGACAAGGTCTCCAATACTGACAAATGTCGACGGAACCGCAATACCCATGTCACCAGGCCACACAGCGCGATCCCGTTTTGCTCCATCCACAATGATAGTATCACCAGGTCCCATAGTACCATTATTTGCCCATCCTACTTTAACAGTAGGAATCTGTCGCCCGCTGTTAACTGGTACACAATTGGTTTGTAAGGTGTATGCGCCCGAGTACCATATCTTATTAAGCATTTCATCACTGCTGTGAAAGTACCCCTGATAAGCTTGTAAATTTGACCATGTTGGTTGGAACCCAATTTCAAGAACAACGCTGCTAATGTTGACACTTATTGTACCGTTGGTGATTAAAAACAACGTCAGATACCGGAAGCCTCCACGAAGCGAAAGATCTGGCATGGTGTATGTTCCCGAACCAGCTGATGCAAAGTTTGCATAAATAGCTCCATCAGGCCCTTTAAATCCTCCATTTGACGAATCCGACCATTCTCCGATATAGTTCTTGGCTTCCGTAAATGCCAACCCGATTGCACCAGGTCCTGTGGAAGAGTATTTGAGAGTCACGAGTCCGCCCACCTCTTTACCAAAGTCAAGGGTATATTTTGAGCCATTGCCGGAGAGGAAAATTGCGCCGTCGAATTTAGATATAACAGCCCCAGTCTGGGCGGACAGAACGGATTTAGGGGATACCTGGCGGCTTGAAGGCGCATAAATGTTTGCATCCCATTTTCCTGGAAATGCCGGCTTCAGGGGACCATTGCAAGTCGTATTTTTCCAGCATTCTTGAGCTGACACAAAACTCAAGGAGAAAGAAAGCACCACAAAACAAACCAAATGTTTGATCGTAGCCATGATAAACGAGTAGCACTCTGTATGAGCGCCCAATGCTGCTTTGTCATTTTCGGTAGAATTCCATCGGCGGGAGTCTAAGCCATTTGTAATTTTGAAAACAACGTGCAGCACAATTATGAATGGTTTTTCGGTCGTAGGATGTACCGAGAAAGAATTTTTCCGTAAAATGTCAAGGAATGCAGACTTCTGCATATCATGAAGATGCGGGGAAAGCACAGCACTATGGGTTCAACCAGTTGTTGAACCCCATTCTGTTCATAATCACCCAAGTTGGAAGCATGGTTGACTGAGGATACTAAGTTGATCAGTGACTGCAGTACAGCATGCCAACAGGGGATCATATATTGACCCGAAGAGACGATATGACAAGTCGTCACTGGTAAGATACCCCTAGGGAGCAAGCTCGCACGCCGGAAGATATTTATATCCCCGAGGAACGAACAGAAATTGATTGCCCGCCTTCACGTGGAAAGACATTTTCGTTTGATGACATCCAACCAACTTTTTATTCCAGGTCAATTTGCTTATCCGCAAATCCCAATAGATAAATAGACAACAGTAAAAAAAAAGAAAATAAAAAAAAAGAGAGAAGTCATCTTATCCTTAGACTTATATTCTGAAGTGCACCAACCATAATCTAGCCAATGATATTTGATTATCTAACTACATATTGTTTTAATACTCGAGTAGTTACTTCAAAATTAAATTCAAAAACGCAAACACTAATCTCTAATACAGAGTATTTTTATTATTAAAAAGTATATATCATTTCAATAATTAATTAAATATCTTTGTATTTAATTTGTTATCTATTATAATTGTACGAGTATTTGAAATAGAGAAGTAGAAGTAGCTTAGTAGAAAATCTTTGAATAATAACAAATATCAAGTTACGCCGATTATCAGATTTAAGTGCAAAAATAATGTCCAATGTCCAATGCTGTATTTGTATTTAGTCTCTAGAGTAACAAGGCTTCATGTTTGCCAAAGTTGCAAAAAGTACTTCCAGAAACCTGAAACACAAATAATATTTCCATTAAGATTGTTCGTATCGCATAAGGCAATACCTTCAAAAGAAAATGGGTATAATTTGCAAATGTTGTTTTAAATATCCCTTAACCATAGAGATCCATCCGGAAAACCATACTCCATGAACTCCAGCCAATGCTCTCCCAAAACAGTGCATCCGTTTTCAAATCATCCATAGGAAGAAATAGCAGAATCATTAAACTTCGGTTTAGAGACTCAATTCAACGGCCTTGCTGGATTGAATCTGCTTGCGCCATTCCGAAAGGGCAGCTTCAACTTCTCCGCCAGGTCCACAGTACTTCTCAACCGAGTGTGCACTACGGCCAATGAAGTTCTTTGGGTCCATCATATTATCAAGATCGGCCCAAACTGGCTCGAAGTACTTGGTAGCCTTGATACGATCGATCAAGTCGTTATTGCCACCTTCCTTCTTGACAACATCAGAAGCTTGGTGAGAAAGAACACGGATCTCTTCATGAGCTTCTTGTCTTGATCCTCCAGCGGCAACGATTCTCATAATGATTACCTCCGTAGCCATGAAAGGCAATTCCTCCATGACGCGAGAGCGAATACGGTTTGGGTAAATTACGAAGCCAGAGACGACGTTGTCCAAAGCCATACAGACGGCGTCTGCTGAGAGGAACATCTCAGGGATGGTGATGCGGCGGATGGCAGAGTCATCGAGGGTTCGCTCGAACCATTGAGCAGCGTAGGTATCACTGGCATTCTTGTTGAGGTTGGCAAGATGACGACCAAGAGATGCAATTCGCTCGGATCGCATTGGATTGCGCTTGTAAGCCATTGCAGATGAACCGATTTGATCCTTCTCAAATGGCTCTTCCAACTCCTTCAAGTTGGCGAGATGACGGATATCACCTGCGATTCTCTGGGCAGTAGCACCAAAGCTGGAGAGAGCATTGGCGATTCTAAGATCAACCTTGCGGGAATAAGTTTGTGTGCTGATGGCGTAACAGCTTGGGAATCCGGCCTTCTCACAAAGGATTTCGTTGAGTCGGTCAATCTTGGCACCATCACCCTTGAAGATCTCCATGAAGCTTGCTTGTGTACCAGTTGTGCCTTGAGCACCACGATAACCTGAAGTTAAAAAGTATTAGTAGATGATCTGAGAAGCTTGAAATTTGATCATGCTTTAGTGCGAGAAACATAGTGAAGACTTACGGATATCGGCTCTGACTCTCTTGATGTCTTCCAAATCCATGAGGAGATCTTGAACCCATTGACAGGCACGTCGACCAACAGTGATCAATTGGGCAGGCTGGAAATGAGTGTAGCCCAAGGTAGGCAAATCCTTGAACTCAAGAGCAAATTGAGCCAATTTGTGGACAACGGTAGCCAACTTTGGCAGGACCACGTCAAGAGCATCACGTTGGAAGATGAGATCGGCATTATCGGTGCAGTAGCATGAGGTGGCACCATAATGAATGATACCAGCAGCCTTTGGAGCAACTTGGCCAAATGCATGAACATGTGCCATACTGAGAACAAAGGATTAGCAAGTACAATTCTGAAAGTGAGGAACCTCAGATGTGAGGAACTTACACATCATGACGACGCTTCTTCTCTTCCTCTGCAGCTACCTCAAAGTCCTCGTCCGTCATGACTCGGTTGTCCTTCATTTGTTGAATACCCTCAGCACTGATATCCAAGCCCAACTCCTTCTCTGCCTCTGCAAGATCGATCCAAAGAGTTCTCCATGTTGTAGCACGGTTGCGAGCAGAGAAGATCTCCTTCATCTCGTTGCCTGCAAGGGAAGAATGATTAGCAGTGAATTTTTGAAAATGGTTGAGCGTGTTTGCGTTATCAATGTTTAAAGTGATTTATTATTCCCAACAAATCTGATATGCCAGATTATTCCATGGTAATAAATGGTTTAATGTATCAAGTGAGCTCAATGTATCGGATGTTTCCAATGCACCAAGCTGTGGGAAAAATCTCACTTTCTGACTGCAGGGGAGCTAGATTGAGGGGGGTAGATCGAGTACTTACTTGCATAACGCGAAGTCAATGGAGTTTGATAGATATCATTGGCCGACATGTTGACTAGATATATCCAAGATCTTAATATGTCTTAAATGGTTTGGTGTTTTGTCTTCTGGGGAAAGTTTTCGGGAATTTGAAGAGGTTGTTGTGGATTGAAAGATTGAAGATTGAAGACTGCGGGGCAAGACAATTTTTAAAAATTGCGGCAGAGGTACCAGCGGCCGCAGTCCCGAAACCAATTTAGATGTTTTGGAACCGGGGTCAAGTCAGTATTAAAAATGGAAAGCCGAAGATCTTCCGGTAGGCCGGATCTGCTTGTTCTGGTCTTTAGCCAAAAGAAAATCTACAAGACTACTATGTTCATTCTTCATAACAAAAGTTATTTATAATCAATCTCGTCCAAATAATATACATCCTTCATCCTTACATCCTTAGAAACCATCAAATCAGCAAAGGCAGCTTCAGCACCAGCAGCGGAGAGAGCACTGGTAGCGAGAGAACCGATAGCGAGTTTTTTTTTTTTTTCAGAGCCAGTTACCGGTATTAGAATATCAAAAAAGAAACAAAAGGAGTTGTGAGTAACTTACAGGTCCACGTCGAGTTTGGTGTTGCGGCAGCGAAGTTCACGATCACACCGGCAGAGAGTCCTGGCAGCGTGAAAAGTGGCAGCAAGCCTACTGCAATTTTCTGCTCTTTTCTGGCATCGGATTCAAAACAAGTTATTAGTATATCAAGAAGGAGCGAAGTTTGCACCGGTAGCCGCATTTATCTATATAATGGATTCCAAGTGAGCGAATTATAGTAAAATTGGCATCATCGCAATCATTCATTCATTGTCTTTCTAGTTTGATCAGTGATGTATAGCAATGAATTTATGATTTGCTGGCTCTAGATGCTGTATCTAAGAATTTTCATCAAAATAGTATTTTCCATTATTTCAAACTGGATCTAATCTATCTGACTTTATCAGCTGTCTTGTATCTGGAGAGGTAGAGGTAGTTCTGTTTCTGGAAAGATAGAGATTCCGTATGATTTCGTATGATTTCGCCAAATTGAGGTGTATCTTGAGGTCCTTCCAAGAAACACCTCAAGTAACACATCACAGCTCTTTCTATTGATCATACGATCAAATGAAAGTCTAACTGGAAAGAATATGGCTAAGAAATGAATCATTTTGATTATGAATTTAGGAACCGAAAAGTGACAATTCTTACTGCTCACTTCTCGGGAGACAAGACGGCGGGCCACAACTGCTTTGGATATGAAATAAAGTGATCAATATGAATGGGATGACCCATTGGTAGTAAAATTATCCTCTACTACAGGCAAAGAGCTCGTTCTATAACTCCGAATAGGGGTTGGGTTTTACTACTCGCTTCCTTGATGTGTATAGTAATAGTAGCAATATATGAATGTGTGAAGGCCATGAATCAGAACAGAAATGGATAATATCTAATGAACGACATTTACTGTCCAACCCCTTGGAAACTAGTAGCGAACTACACGGGTAAAGAATAACACAACGACAGTGCAAACACATAGTGATGTGATGGTCCAATTCTTACTACAGAAAACAATCATTATAATCTAGTTATATAACAAGACTTTATGAAAGACACTCATGCAACTATAAAGGTAGCTGGAAACAAGGTAACAGTCTGAAAGGCTTGCAGATCAGTGTAGAGCGTTGTGGTTCAATGGACATCTACTCCTTGTTTGGTGCAGCTACCTGAAGGCCGGTCTTCCCGAAGAAGGACCTGCTGAAAAAGGTGAGCTCCCTGCAAATAGGTAACCTTCTGAAAAGAAAAACTTTCATTCCATAGCGACTTCTCGAAGTCAAAGAAGCATCCTCTACACAAGGATAGATTCCGCTAGACTCACTTGACAAGCATCAGATTCGAGTGTACCTTCTGAGAGACGACATAGAAGGTCTAGCCATGATGGCACACCAAATAGAGTCGAGAAGGCAAATGTGCCTGTTATTTAATAAAGATGGCGAGGATGGGCAATTGGAAGAAGATGGCTTGGAAGAACTATCTTCCGATGTGAATGACTCTGAAGAAGAGGATATGCCAGCGTTGGTTTATCAGGAAAAGATGCAGATTTCAACTGGGCTTGTCTACTCGATTCAATGGGTGAGTGAGTGTACCCTTTCTTTCCAAAATCAAGCTTTACTGGCTCGAAAAAGAAGAAACAACAACAATAGATCTAAATGTCTAAATAAATTATTTAATCAACGAATCAAAAGAGAAATATTTTTGTAAGAAAATTCTCTAGTCAAAAAAATTAGGTATATATAGTAGAGTCGAAGGATGACTTTAAGCGCTGATATGAATTAAAGAGTTAATCAAAAATAGAGATATAGTAGTCAGATGCCAAATCCATCCCTAAAGTTGTAAAAAGTCTTGTGATATACTCGAGTACTTGGTAAAACATGAAGCATACCTAGTAGCTGATGATAGATATCTCCTACCTATCACTGTACTATATACGAGTCTAGATAGTCATATAAACAGTGCAATTGTTGGTTGCACACTAGACAGTATCCTTACATCTATGGGTATACACTGGACAGAGACAATGTACATCCATCCACACATCTTTCAATCATTTTCCTTTATTCGGCAATATCCCCTATATGATATCTTCTTCGATGAGTGGATGCTTTATTAGACTTAGTTTATTAATTCTATTGTCAAGGTTCGATTAATTGCTTCCAATGCGTTATTCTTCTGTTGTTCTTCACAGGGTTTATAATTCGATTTCTCTCTTAGCTGATTAACAAAAGCTACCAATCCGGTGGGCCAAACATGACCCAGAAAAGCCAATTCAATCCTCCCCCCCCCCCAATCCATTCAGTGTGCCAATTGCACAACTTGAATTAATTGAGATCCTTCCTAATAATTATTGACTTATAGCCAGTAATCCCCAACCCCAAATTCCTGATTTACTGCATACAACAACACTATGCCATCGCGATACTCATACTCTCTTTCATACTGACTCTCATTCTCATTTTCACCTATTTGATATACATACTTCCTTTTTATATGCTCGCTGATGTATTTTTACCAAGTTCTTTAATCCTATCAGTCTTGCAACACTAAATCCCTCCCACTCCAGATGAGATCGCCGGTATTATCAGTGATTCCATTAGGTGCTAGTTCTTCTATCGCAGCAAGGGGAACATTCTTGGAAGATCCGCACCACAACTCCCGATGAAGGTATGCACACTTCTTATGGATAGTTATTGCATTGTGCGACGCCATGTTGAGGGCAAAAGGCAGAATTAGAGAAAGTCTTTTGCCAATGGTCTTGCCCAAAGTCTTCATGCTTGTCTTGTTGGACACCCCAAGTTGGCTCTATGTCGATTCACTCTCTTGGCCAACTCGTATAACACTTTGACTTTTATATAGAATTTCCTATTCAATAGGACCATTTCAATAATCTTTACTGACCTCTTTCTGCTTCAATAGACCTCTGCGAGACCTCGAGAACTTGGAGGAAGTTTTGTACCTAGACGTGGACATGATGCCCGAATTTCGATAAATGATCCCAATCACCACGTTACAGAGGCTATTGGAGATATGTATGGAGATGATGACTATTCAAAGCACGATTCACGACCTCTTAGCTTTATGCCTTCCTCTTCAAATGAGTCTGCCGAAGAAACAACAAATTCATATCACGACAGCAATAATAGTATTAGACCGAGACCATCACTCTTAACAAATGGAAATCACAAGGCACATACTTCACCAGCGATTATGCAAAGTCCCAGGAGTCCCACATTTGGAGATGGAAATCCTACATCACCATCTTTGTCCCTACGTGACCCTAATGCAGGAGGTACAGCAAATGCAGAATTTCCACTGAACGATATCGACTATGAATCCGGCCCAGCTGCTGTCGCACAAGAGCTAAGTAATCTACAAGCGTTGCGGCGGATGTCTATGGATGTGGGCAATACCAGTGATCCGGATCTGCCATCCTTCCAGGGTGTATCTTTAATGCCCACAGCAGCTCCAACAGGAGATGACGACGAGGACGACCCATCGCGACTTTTCTGGGTACCTGCCAGAGTTCATCCCGAGCTTGCACCCATGGAATTCAAAACGTTTCTGGAGAACCGCGTTCAATCAATAAAACGACGATCCGGAGATCAGACTTCATTAGCACCTAATGGCGTCGAACAAAGTGGACCCGGAGCAGGATTAAGGAGGAAGAAATCTATGCTGTCAAGACAGATTGATAATTCGGGTGGCAGAGCCGCTGTGGGATATAAAGATGGGGCGGAACATTTGGAGAGGAAGAAGTCTCTATCATCACAACACATACCCGATTTAAGGATCTCGGATCTCCAAGAACTGGATGAGCTGGTCAGGGATCCTTCAAAAGCAATGCAGAAATTGAGTCTCGATACGGGAAGCAGAGGCGAAGGTGCCCAAGGCGAAGATATACCTATCTTGCCACAGGCACCCGGAATTGGTCTAAGGAGGTCTACACGCACTACTTATAGGAGGGGAAGCTTGAGAAAAGGAGAGCGAGTACCTTTCTCGAAAAGAAATGGCTCTATCCGAGCTGATACAGATGGAGAGGAATCACCAACGGCTTCGCCGATTGATGGACATTCATCTGCTGGCTATCCTCTTACACCTACCCAATCGGAACCCTCAGGTAACACGGATAATTTTTCTAGACCCAACAGGAGTGCACGACGTATGCAGAACATAGATCACGCCCCACCAGTTCCATCAATTCCGGATAACATTACCCATGAGGTGTCTACACGATCTGATTCTTCAGCTTCCATACCAACCACAGAATTGCCGTCGAAGCCAAGTCGACAGCCTTCTCAGCCTACTCATGATGCCACTCGATCAAGAAGCGCCAGCCATCCTCGGACGGATGCTCCGGTCCCACGTATAGTAGAGACACCACCTCCGCCGGAAGAAATCTCAGAACCACAAACGGACAAGCAGTCTTTCCAGTATCCTGAGAGGACTTCTTCGCAGATCACCCAAGCTTCACAAAAACAATCCAGCCCTCAAGCGAACCCTCAAGCGAACCCCCAAGCCATTTCTCAAGTCATCCCAGAACCTCCAGCTAGATCAAGTAAGCGTCCGGTACTGGAGCGTCAGGCCTCGTCCAGTGTTGCAGCCCTTCCACGGACATCTATAGCAAGTGACATGCATCATCAGCAACATCAGCAGCCTTCTTCACTACCTGTTAATTCTGTAAAAACCGATGCTCTCACTCACATTCCGACCCTCGACGATAAGAAAATTGACAAGAAAACCAAAAAGGAAAGAGAGGAAGAAAGTTCTGGACCCCGGAAGACTAGCTGGGGCTGGTTTAAAGGGAGTGACGAGAAGGATAAGAAGGATAAGAAGAAGGACGACAAGAGCAAGTCGAAGGTTTCATCAGAGAAAATGCACGACAATGCTCGTTTGGATGTGTTACAGTCCACCATGGAGACAACCGCGAGAGGCCGTGAGAGCTTCTTAGTCGAGAGAGATAATGTTGATAGTAAACTCGACAGTGAACGAAAGAAAGAAATTACCCGTAAGGCTGGAGGAGAACCTAAAAGGGAGAAGGACGGCATCTTTTCGTCGCTTTTTGGCGGTGGAAAGAAGAAAGTCGATCGGGATTCGGGGGGCAAAAAGGGAAGCTCCCTTCGTACACTTTCACCGGAACCTCCGCATCGCGTCTTGAAACCAGACATTGACTACAATTGGACAAGATTCTCAATAATGGAAGAAAGGGCAATCTATCGCATGGCCCACATCAAGTTGGCGAATCCTAAACGGGCATTATACAGTCAGGTTCTACTTAGTAACTTCATGTATTCATACTTGGCCAAAGTTCAGCAGATGCATCCACATATGCAAGTACCTCAGTCTGTGCAGCAGAAGAAAGCAGAGGCGGAGAGGAAGCTAAAAGAGCAAGAACAACAATACCGAGAGCAACAAGAACAGTTGAGACAACAACAGCAGCAGCAAGAAGGTGGGGACCAATATCGATACGATTACCACCAGGTATGACTTCCTTGACTTTCTCTGACAAGATTATGAACAACCCCGATTAATATCTTATAGGGCATCACACAGTATGCTGAGCAATCCCAGAATCCCAACCATTCTGCGGAGGGTGTCAATTATGTCGACGACTCTCAGATATATGATTATGATCATCAAGGAGGAGATTCTGAGCAGGAGCATAGTCGGCCAGAATCTCGTACGGGCCAAAACAATAGTGAGAATGGTTATAACGATCAGAAATACTATGAATATGGGCAAACCCAGTCGCCACATGATCAAGCGACCGAGGACAATGAGATGTGGTAGCACAAGAACACGGCTGCTGTAGCAAATATCATCTCGGGATTTTCTTTTTATGCACATAACGATGGAGTATAGGCGCTGTTTCATATCTGGAAGGAAGCTTGTGGTATTGGGAAAGGTATTAATTCGTTGGAAGCATAGCGTCTGGTTGTCTCTTGTGGTTTTCCCTTGATGGTATGGGACTCTTCAACTTTTTGATGTCAAAATCTGCTACACGTTCAGAGAGAAGGCATGCAATTGTTTATATGTACAAACAAGAAATTAGCTCTTGCTTTTAGGCAAGTAGATGTTAGGATCGGGTTAAATATCAAAATTCGGATGCTGATCCAAAACTTTGAATACCCCTATGAATATATGTATACCTGAGTCGAAGCAATGATATTGTGATTAGATATGAATGTTAGGTACACTCGTGCATTGTTAATGGTTTACATGGAATTCGTGGCTAAATATATAATTAGCTATGTTCTCAAAGATTAAATCAATCTATCAACTCAATTATTTATATGGTCATTCACTTAAAATGAAGTTATACAAACAATTCTATATTTAGTATCAAGTTCTTCAATACAATGATTGATGTGATGTTGATATGCTCGTGATATCCGCTTACTCGCATTAGGTATGGATTTCTAAATCAATTTAGCGGGGGTTTGGGAAAGCTTGAGCTTATCCATCCATCGCTTTGTAGGAGCACAGAGTGACCCAGTAGTTCATTTACAACTCAATATCTCTCACTCATCTTGAGAGCTATCACAGAATTTCCACCAGATTTACATTTATTATTTCTTGAAAGAGTCACATAATATTGGAATCTACTTACAATGTTTCGTGCACAACAAAATGCCTTTGACGAGGTCGTCGGTAAGTCGCTGCCTATGAACTCATTCAATTTTCTGATCGCCGTGAAATGACGCCTTGAACATGATGCTAACTTATGGACTCTATAGCCAAGGCGACCGACGAGAATCTCACCTCGGAAAATTGGGAATATATAATGGATGTATGCGATAAGGTAGCCGGAGAAGACAGTGGTGCCAAAGATGCTGTCGCAAGCATGATAAAGAGGCTGGCGCATCGAAATGCCAACGTCCAATTATATACTTTAGAGGTTGGTTACGGTATAGGTCGCAGTCGCTTTTACAAACTCTGACAATCGTTACATAGCTTGCCAATGCTTTGAGCCAAAATTGCGGAGCGAAAATACACAGAGAGTTGGCTTCAAGAGCATTTACGGATGCAATGTTGAGACTAGCGAACGATAGAAACACGCATCAGCAAGTAAAGGCAAAGATTCTTGAACGAATGGCAGAGTGGGCAGGAATGTTTAAAGACCCTGACTTGGGAATTATGAATGATCAATACCACCGATTGAAGAGCCAGAATCCCAACTTACACCCACCTTCCGCACCATCAAAGAGTCGACTCACGGATTTGGATCGTCAGAAGGAAGAAGAAGAATTACAGATGGCATTGAAATTATCTATTCAGGATAAAAGCAGTCAACCAAAACCTGCCCAGACATCCACTTCATCCGCAGGGCCCGCACAATCGGAACAAGCTGCACAGCCACAAGTACCATCTGGCACTACAGCCGCTACTGTCTCGAGAGTTAGAGCACTTTACGATTTCCAAGCTACGGACGTGGATGAGTTACAGTTCCGAAAGGGAGATATTATTGCAGTTGTAGGGTCAGTATATAAAGATTGGTGGAGGGGCTCCATACGAGGCAAGACTGGCATTTTCCCTTTGAATTATGTCGAGAAGCTGGTGGATGCTACACCGGAAGAATTACAACGAGAAGCGCAAATGGAAGCCGAAGTTTTTGCGGAGATCAAGAATGTAGAGAAGTTACTTACATTATTGAGTACTTCGTCATCTCAATTAGATGCTCGGGATAATGAGGAGATCACAGTAGGTTGCAGTATCTTTATTTTTTGTCATATGCTAATATCCATAGAAACTTTACCATTCTACTCTCGCAATCAGGCCAAAACTTATTGAACTTATTGGAAAATACTCTCAGAGAAAAGGTAACTTTCATAATCATTCAATCGGGCTTGGGGTCAGCATACTAACAGTTGTCAGATGACTTTACTCAACTGAATGAGAGGTTCATCAAATCATGTCGTGATTATGAGAACTTGTTAGATGCCTCTATGACCCAGGCACAGCCTTACCAATATGGTCGACCTGGGCAAGCACCACAAGGTCCACAAGGTTATGGATATCCTCCACAGGCCGCAAGACCACAACAAGAACCTCAAAGATACTACACACCTTCTCAGCAACAAGGTTAGTGAAATCTCTTGCTTGCATTGGCAATTTTTTGGATACTAACTTTATACAGAGCCGCCATACCAACAACAACCATCTCCACCCATCGGTTATGCTCCTCCACGTAATGGACCGGCCCCTTTTTACGTTCTTGCTCCTGGTCAACAACCTCCACAAGTCGATGGACGTCAACCATATCCAGGCCAACAACCCCCACAATCCGACGGTCATCAGCCGTATCCAGGTCAACAGCCTCCACAGTCGGAGAGCCAACCACCATACCCGCAGAGAGACCCTACTCCTCGAATCCCATCAGGCTCAAATCCTCCTCTACTCCAAACCAATAGTCCTCCCCCAACCCAGTACCCAAACCAACAGCCACAAACAGGTCACCGCCCACAAAGCACATATTCCAATCCACAAGAACTAGCGACATCTATCTACGATTCCCCAGTTCAACAACAAAACCCTCACGCATATACTGCATACGCCGAAACCGATCCATACACCGCCACCCCCGCCACCGCTCAACCCTCACACCAGTACAATGCTTACAAGCCACCTCAACAACCATCTCAACCTCCGCAACCATCATACGAACCTCCACCTCCACCAAATCAATTCCCAAGCCCGATTCAAGACTCGCCATACATAGCTTTGACGGATTCTAGAACTACTTTGCCAAGTCAAGGTCAAGGTCAGGGTCAATATAAAGCGTATCAACGACCCGATAGTAGTGATAGTAATCAGGATTTGGGTAATAGTAATGCTCCTAGTGCGCCGACGGGTGGTGCGTCAAATCCGGCGGATTTTTATAGGCAGAGTGCTGCGTATTAGGGTGTGGTTTAAATAAGGGGGTGGGGTAGTTTCCTCTGTGAGCTTAACGTGAATGAAGGTTTGATTGGAAGTTGGAAGTTGGAATTTGGAATTTGGAAGTGAGAAAGAGCGGATGGAATGAATGGAATGGATGGATGGGTTACTAGTAGCAATAGCATTGATTTCTTCGAACAAAACGGGAGGGAAAGGAGGAAAAGGGAGGGAGGGAAGGGAGGAAAGGAAAGGGAAGGGAAGTGGTAGTTATGATATGAATTGAATTGAGATGAAATTGAGGTATGATATAGTTATTTGGTTGTTGGTAGATAGTTAAGTTTGTAAGTGAGTGGTAGGTAGGTAGTGAGCCATATCTATATCTATATCTATAATAAAAAATTAAATATTATATGTATGTTAATAGTGATATATAAATTTAATTGGAAAGAGGGGTATAGGCGGAAATGAAAGAAATAGGGAATGGAGAGGGAATGGAGAGGGGATGGAGAGGGGGAGGGAGAGGAATGGAAGGGGATTGAATTAAAGGGGAAAGGGAAGGGGAAGTATGAATTATTGTATAAATGAGTGAGTTAGTGACCCGTGGTGAATTGTTCGGCTAATTGTTCGGCTAATTAGTTAGGTATGGTAAAGGGGGTGATGAATAGGGTAGTGTATGGGAGGTGGATAAGGTGAATAGGAAGATAGTGTGGTGAAGGGGGTGGATAGAGAGGTGAAGAGAGTGATGAAGAGAGTGGTGGTGAATAAATAGGGAGGTGATTTGGGAGGTGGTGAATAGAGAGGGGTGAAGGGAGTGGTGGTGAAGGGGGTGGTGGATAAATAGAGAGGTGGTGAATAATTGAGGGGGGGGGGGGGGTTATGAATAGAAAAAGGGGGATAGGGAGGTGAAGGGATGGTGTATGAGAAGGTGAATGGGGAGGTGAATGATTAAGGAGGTGTATAGGGTGATGATGATGAGAGAGGTGAAGGGGAAGTGAATGGGGAGATAATGTATAGAGTGGTGAATAGATATAGATATATATAAATAATGATTCTGTATACTTATACGAGTATAAGTATTACGGTATATGAATTGCGAGTTGTGAGTTGTGATTAGTTAATAGTGAATAGTGAATGGTAATTAGTGAATGAATGATTTTAGTATATGAGTTTGGGGTATAGTGAATGGAGGATAGTTGAACTGAATAGTGAATGATTAAGCTGAATAGATAAATAGTGAGAGAATAAATAACTAAAAGAATAAATGAATAGATAGATAGATTTATAAGTTTAGTATATAGTATATTTGTAATAAGGGAATATATAGTAAGGGAATATATAGTGAGGGGTAGAAGAGGATAATTGATGAGAGTGAATAATGAGATAATATATAGTGAGTTCTACTGATAATAGAGGATATTTAGATTGAGATAGAGATTGAAATAAATAAGAATATATATAGAGAAAGAGGGGAGTGAATGAGTATAGCGAGTAATTAAATTAAGATATTAAAATACTATTAAGGTATTGAGGATGTAAAGAGTGAATAGAGATAGATATATATATATAATAACGAGAGAGATAGATAAAGTATAGCAACTATTAGTGATTAGGTATAATATAGTAAGTAGAGTTTATGTGAATAGATTGAGATACGAGTAGAGTTTGAAATGAAAGTGAATCCCTAAGGGGTATATATAAGGAACGAATATATAGAATAGATGTAGCGAATACTCAAATAATTAGACTATACACCTACTAGATCTATACTTACTAGAGTACTACTATAGATACTAAGCGATACAGTATTGAGAGAGAGAGTACACAATATACTACACTATTATATAAAATATATTGATTATAAGATCATATACATAGGCCTGTACACGATCCGTAGATATAGTTCTCTCTATTTCCAAAGATCAGACGTTAATATCAAAGGTATAATACTAATAAATCTCAATCCACACCTACACCCACACAACATATTCAGCAGCCAAGAAATTAGAAACCTTGCCCAGAAAAAAACATGACGGTATTCGATTTATCGAATGCACTTACAATAACCGCGAACTCAAGTATCATCCCATCCAAAGTGACCATCAAAAAAAATCAAACGTCCTGGATATTAACAACCTCTCCATAAGCATCCAAACCAATTCTCTTTCTCGCAATCGACGTCTTGACTGGATTTGGACTAGTAAAAATCTCATCCAATTCCTCCAGCGTACGATTTCTGGTTTCCGGAATGAAGAAATAAACCGTAGTTGCTTGAATCGCGCACCAAACCGTAAAGATGATGTACGTTTTCCAACCTATCTTTTGCATTGAGACAGGCCATGCAAATTGATTGAGGAGACCTGCGGCTGCGACGGAGAAACCCGAGAATCCCATTCCTTTGGCACGCATTTCGAAGGAGAGAACTTCGACGGGGTAGAGTGCTTGGAGGGGAGTGAAACCGACGGAGTAGACTGCTCCGAAGATGAAGATGAAGGCTAAGGATGCGGTGCCTGCAGCGTGGTTGGTACCGATGGAATCGGGATTGGTGGGGTCGGGGATCGATTGTTGGTAGAGGGCGGCGGAGATGGTCATTGCGAGCCAGATTACGCAGCATCCTGTTTTAATCACTATTAGCAAAGTTTTTGGTAGTAATAAAGGGTGCAGAATAACATACCAACGTTAGAGAAGAGAAGAAGAGGACGACGTCCGACACGATCAACCATTGCTGCACCAAAGAGCGCCCAGCAGAATTGTTGACAATTGTTGATGAGAATGACATTTGCTTGGCCAACATGACTTGCAATACCGATAGTTTGTAAAACCTTTCCCATGAAATATGACAAGACAGCTGAATTCGGTTAGCGAGACTGTTGTTGGGTAGAGGATCATAAGATACATACCATTTCCAGCCCATTGTCCAAAGATCGATATACTAACATTACAGAAAAGACGGTAACAAGTCGATCGGTTCTTGAAGAGCGCTCTGTAATCCCACCAACGTTTATCGGCACCATCCATCTCCAAAAGTTCTTCGTATTCGTTCAATTGCAACTTTACCCATTCGCTGTCCGGATTTCCTTCTCCGTGGTACTTGGTAAGCATCTTCTTGGATTGATCGCGTTTGTTATTAACATAAAGCCATCTTGGAGACTCGGGCAGGAAGTACGCAGAGACGAAGATAATACTGGAGAACATCAATTGGACCCAGATGATTAATCTCCATGATTCATCCCCTCCGATGTTGTCTGCTCCACGGGCTACACCGCTGGCAATGATTGACCCAGTGAACCTAAATACAATTAGACAAAGTTTGGTCAGGTGTTCATAATATCATATTGAACTTTACCAGAAACAATTGAAAATAGCTGTCACTACACCACGATAGGCAGGGTGGGAAACCTCCACAACATACATGGGACCGGCTGCAGATGCGATATTGACACCAAAACCTAGTAAGAAACGACCACCCATGAATTGTCTTACACCTGCATCTCTTGTAGCAACTCCTTGAACGATGGTGCCAAGAATAATGCAGAGACATCCGAGCCACATTCCAAATCGTCGTCCGAATGTATCTGCTGCAGGTCCGACGAATGGCAATGAAACCACACCACCAATTTGGTACATTGAAGTGACAATACCGGCCCATATTCCTGCATTTTCGCCATGATAGAAATCTAAGAACCAAGGGTTGACCAGTAAATTGTTGATGAGGGATCCATCGTAGCCATTCATTGTAGCACAAAAGAATCCGATGAAGCAAGCTGTGTAGAGCTGGGTGGTCGACCACGTGAAAGCCTTTGGAGGCTCCTTGAGCATAGCTTCGTTGAATGCTTCATGTCCTAGAATGACTCTGGCTCCAACTTCGGCATGTTTCTGCCCAGTCAATTGAGGTTAGAGTTGATCTCTGAGGTGTTCCAGAATCTAGAATTTGACAATCTTACCTCATCGTCACCTTGAGTATGTGGTAACTCAACGTCCTCGAAATGGGTACCCGTCTTCTCCGCCATGACTCCTAATGTTATGCGAGATGAAAAACGACTAATTATGCCAATTAAAAGGGATCTACTATTTTGAGAGAGGAATGAGGTTTTCAACCAGATATGCTTCACTTATGTATTGTAACGAAGCTTTTCCAACCCCTGTCAATGGAAGGCTGGCCTTCTCACCTCGTGCAGCCATAATAAGCATGCTTGGTCCAAAGTGCGGAGTGGTAAATGACATTTGGAACCAACCCGCACTCCAACCCCGGATTTTCGGGCAGGCATTCCTGGTGTGATCTTCTTCGCCAATGAAGGATACCATACAGCTTGTGGGTCCGGGGTCGTACATGATGCAAGTACTCCATGCATTTTCAGACCTTTGGGGGTACAACCTATAAGGGTCTCGGATTAAGGATCCTTTCGACGTTGCGGCTATGAACCTTATGCCATACCTAGAGAATCGTCCACTGGCTGATGATGATTAACAAAATAAACCTAAGAAGTATCAAAGTCTTTGATTTGAAGAAGTGATTCCAACATAGAAGTTTTTGCGGAGGAGCTACCCCGTATTCCCAGGAAGGAATAAGCCGACATGGTAATTTGACGAGATTGGCTTTAGCCTCCGTTTGTCACTTGTATACTAAAAGTATTTGGGTCCATTTCCACGAATAGATGGCCATCAACGTGACAAGGAAGTTGGGAATAGATATCCAGACTTATGGTAAAAACAGTTCCTGATGAATAGTCTGTGATAGATCATTTATTCGGTCCTGCTCTTTCTTCCTCGTCTATCTTCTTTGAGGTTCTCGTTTGTATTCGGTGGCGTTGAAACGATGTTTTTGAAGCGTTGCAGTGAGCGTTGCCTCTTAATGAGACATTCAACGGGTCATACTCTAGATTCGGAAGACGGTAAGAAAACACAATAATCACGTGAAAGTCATGCGTTATGTTTGCAAGTCTGTGTGTCTGCACCTCGTGAGATCGACCAATCATTGGCACTAGCTCTTTGGCCCGAAAGTCTGGGGTAAAGATGGGTTCTATTCCACATTTCATGTATTATACATGCGTGACATGTTATTTACCTACTTCGATAAGTTGATAGCAAGAAACGAATATACATGAAAATATCCTCAATCCTCATTGAGCTCGACAGAAGTCAACCTATCAATACCACAACAACTTAGCATTGCAAATCATCAAAAAGAAACATCTACTCGAATACAAAGCAGCCAGTCCCCCCTGACATTATACTAAAAAGCCTGATCTCAATATCATTCAAATCATATATGTGACATCCCGCATCCCGCATACATACATGCATCTATCAAAACCCGATATCCATCCATCCACAGCCATTGCCCTTACCATTACCAAATTCCAACAACGCCAAACACCAAGCCCGCCCAAAAGATCCACCAAACCATACTCTCGGGAATCCTGTTCGTTTATCATTTGCTGTAAATTTCCATAAGGGCTGGGTAGGTAGATAGCCTATATTGGTTTCCTTGTCACCAGGTTTCGCATTAAGCGATACGATACTCATATAAGTATCCCCTTCTCCCAATATTTAAAACTGTTGGTATAATAGGATTGGCAAACCCAAACAACCAATAAATAGTTCAGCCAACTGACTAGGTTCGGAATCCTTTGCCGCAATCTTTATCCTTACAGTACCTTACCCCACCCCACCCCCTATCCACAACCTGCAGACAGCCGAAGCAAATGGACAGGGAAGGAGAGGGGGGGGAACACATCTGTTTGCATGACACGAGACATTGGAGGGACTTTCTTTGAGATAGTATCGAATCAAATATCAGATGCTCTTACAGTACAACAAA
Source organism: Sclerotinia borealis F-4128 (assembly GCA_000503235.1). NCBI lineage: Eukaryota > Fungi > Ascomycota > Leotiomycetes > Helotiales > Sclerotiniaceae > Sclerotinia > Sclerotinia borealis. The sequence goes on along the minus strand of KI628606.1, from coordinate 110,259 downwards.
GTGGGTTCTCTAATCTCTACCACTCTCGAAGCATTGTACTCTGTATTGGGTTTTGAATTCCATACTCTCAATATCTGGGTATTTCATTGCATCCCAAACCCGCAAAGATATATACATAGGTATATACAATACACACAATCCATACAATACATCCATCCATCCAACCCATCAGAATAATTACTCGTATATCCTCTAAAGAATTCCCACTCTCTTACATACCTTACCTATTCTACTCGAGTAGGCATTCTATACGTTATTCTCCATCTACTAATACACCTGTCATCTTTCATTTATCATTGCTACAAACAATCACCAATTTGATCCCTCAAAGATCTCTGCTTTTCATATATATCTATCTCATATATATACGAGTATTTCCTAGCTATAAACTCTATCTCGATTTGAATTGATCCTCCCCCGCCTCTGCTTTTTTATCTAATATTTCCCTCTCTCCCTCCCCCTTTGCATTCCTTCCAATCTTCCATTCTTTTAATCTTCCCCATCCTCGCCAGGCTTCCCCTTTCCCCTTCCCTTTCCTTTCCCCCAACATCCCATCCTAACACCCCCTCCAAACCCCTGCTCTTCATCTTCCTATCCATTTTTCTATTCAACTCCCCCTCTAACATCCCCCCAACATCCCCCCAACATCCCCATCCCACACAATCACCTCTTTTCTACTCCCCTCTCCTCTCCTCTCCTCTCCTCTCACATCAAGACCACCAATTCATTCCATTCAATTTCATTTCATTCAAAATAAGCACCAATTACTAATAAACGACGAAATGCTTAAGAGAAATACCCAGGTATACTTCAAATATCATGTATTGTATTCTCTGCTTCAACTCGAGTACTTCTACTTCTACTTCTACTTCTGCTTCTACTTCTTTTTCTCAAGATATATTTTCCCCCTATGCTATGCTATGCTATGCTGTGTGTTGTGTGTGTACTGTAACAATACCACCAATCTAACCCGACCAGACCAAACCAAACCACACCACACCAAAGCACCCTATGCAGCATCAATCAAATCCATGCATGCATGCAAAACACCCGCTCGCTTGCTTGCTATCCTATACAAGATACTTTATTCATTATCATTTCTTCCCTTCCTTCCTTCCTTCCTTTCTCTTCGGCACTTTTTGATTAACTAAGTAATCGTATCGTATCATATCAATCGTATGATACCTACGAGTATATCCATATTCATATCTCATGAACGCTAACTATAGTGCGAACCACCAATTGCAGTAATCAATGAACTCCCTTGCTCCTTTCCTCACTATCACATAACACACAATCCCATCCCATCCCACTCACCTCTCTCCACCACCCCCTTCCCTCCCCCCCTCAATTGAACCCAAACCCCTTAGCATGCTCCAACGCAACATCGAACCTCTCCTTCAAAATCTGCCTACTCGAATAATTCGGCAGCAGTAAATTCTGAAAGCACGTATAGCTAGCCGGTAAATGGTGATCATCACCACCATTCCTCATAATTCTCAGGTGAAAATTTCTCATACCACCCATGGGAACCCTATCCGACGCCGTCGTGAATTCCAACAACTTTTTCTTCTTTTCCAAATCATATTCCTTGACTACCGACCAAAAACTTTCAATAACATCATCTCCAGCCTCGTAGCCAATATACTGGGCGCCGCGTTGCATTTCGACAATGTCAATTTCTTGAACGCCTTCGACTAGAGATTGGAGAGTGTCGGCGTCGAAAAGGGAAAGGGATCGGGAGTCGAGACAGGCGAAAAATCCTTTCTTGAAGGCCTCGAATTGAGGTTGGATAGATATGTTAGTCAGCCAACTGATGTAATCACTAACATAGTTATTCCGACTTTCATTCGTGACAAGGGGTGCTTCTGTCTCGCCAAAATCTTCAGTATCTTCGCCCACGTTAATATCCGAGAACTTGGGCCATTGAGACGAGGTGTTCATTTCACGGCTTACAGGCTTTCCAAATTGAAATTGACTGAATTCGTATGTCCGACAAAAAATGTCTTCGACGGCGCCTTTGCTTTCGTCCCATTCGAGTAGATCTGTTAGACCTTTAGCGAGCTCAGGCCATCCATCTGAGATGTGGTGGAGTTCTGTGATGCTCTCCCCTTGTAATTTTCTATAAAATGCTTTGGGGAAGGTAATCGGTAGAGTCATGCCGTTGTAGACTGCTAAAGACATGATTGTTCCGATAAGTTCAAATTTCCACAATGGCTCTGGCGATCCTGGTTGAAACCAAGTCATTTTTGTTGTATCGTCAATTGTAAAAACCCCAAAGTCGGGATTAATAGCCTCTGTCATTGCTATCCGAAAGAATTCTTGCTGAACTCCACCCATGTCTAAACCTTCCTCTCCCTGTTCTCCGCCCAGTGACACCTTTAAGGGTCGCATCAATTCACGCTCTTCTCTTCGCCAGAGCGCGTCGAAGGTGTCTGAAAGTAGATCTTCTCGGCTAACTGCAATGGCCATGTATCTTGAAGTGGCTGTGTGAAGGCGTTCCCGAAGTTTACGTTTGTGATCTCCATTGGTAATAAGCCCCTCATGCGTGCGAACGAGGGCATACATGGATTTTGCTTCTTCAAACGATTGATTCATCCGCGAGTAATTAATGGCTCGGAAGTAGCTGACCAGTGTTGATGGATTGAACAAGTATGGGTAATCGAGTAAATGCACAGTGCGCTTATTTGCCTGAAAAGATAGCCACTCGAGAGGCATAGCAACACTATCTAGACGATCCGAAAAATATTCGGTTCGGAAATGTATGTCTCCCAGTAGTAGCGATTTTCTGTTCTTGTCTGTTTATTTGTTAGCTTAAAGTCAAAGGTATGTCGGGGGAGTGTCATACATATTGCCGCAATGGTTTCCAAGGCACCCCCGAACGACCCGTCAGAAGGAACTTCTGCTTTACCGTCCCAATCTTGTAACATCACTGTTCGTGCCCAATCGAGTATCAGAGTAGGAATCCTCTTCTCGTGCAAATCTCGTTCGGCGCCAGTGAAGCTGAGCAGAGGTGGTATGTCAAGATCGAGGTATTTGAGAGTACCGAGAATGATTTCCAAGACACCTTCTTGTTCTTTTTCGTCGCCTTTGATGTCTTGTTGGAGCTGGATTAACTCAGAAAATCTGCGTCTTGTGGAAACAGCAGAGAAGACTCGACGAGCAAATCTCAGTATCAATTCATCAGTAAATGCATCATCATATTGAAGACATAATCTGGCCGATTCCGAGGTAGATGATTCCCTTCCAGGCAAAGCAACTCCATATGATCGTATACGAGACATGTTTGCTAGCTGTCTTGGATCCTTCAATAGGGGTGCCGCAGCTACGAGAGCATGAAAGCAAATATTTATTATTCGAGCGGCATCGGCTTTTGATACTGGTTGGTCTGGGCCTGAGCTATCATTATGAGACTGCTTGGCCCATTCTAATTGCTTTGGAGGTTTGAAAAGTGTGCCTGCGGCAATCCAGAGGCTGTCAAATACAATGGACGGTGCAACTCGAGTCATACGTAACATGCAGTACCAAATAGTCTGCGTGTCAAAGATTTGTCCATCTTGACTGGCGAAAGACTTTATGAGAGAACCAGGTCTACTTAGAACAAAATACAAACTTTGATCAATGAAACAACGCCATTGCTTTTTCATTGATTTTGGATAGCCGGTTCTCGAGTTTATGTTTCGACCTAAAGGAACACTGCGTACTGGATATCTCTTCAAATCATCTTCTATGTGATCGGGATGCAGTTGGTGCTTCTCACAAGTGTTATCGTTTTCCAGAATGTCACAAATCAGGTTAATTACCTCAATAGGTAACGATGAAAGGGACTGTGGTGGCTTTTCATCGGGCAAGCGTGACTCGAGCTTGTGACTTTCAGCCAAGGATTTTTTGATTGTTTTGCCAACCTCCACATCGGGTTTGAGATTTGACTCAGATTCTGCCGGTACAGGAACCTCAATTCTGGCATCAATCAGGGGAATTGTGGGCGATGAAGTATCAGTCTCAAGTAGGTGAAGAACCGGGCTGGTTATCATAGCATGTCGGGTCAGTTTAGGCTTCGAGTGGATAGATTGGTGAGACAAAGGCGGACTACTATCAGTGCCAGCCGCTCTTGGTGAGGTTGAAAGGTTCAAAACTCCTTTAGAAACATGAGCATCATATGAATCTGTCCTTCTTCGAGTTTTCGCACTTGTAACATGTGCAGTTTCATTGTGTAAGATTTTTGGACCTGATAGAACGCCAGCCTTGGTGTCACTAGGTATAGCGGGAGATGATTTTGAGCTCATCTCCCTCCGTGTACTCATATCTGGAATGCCATGGCCAGCAAGCCCCTCGTTTTTATCCAAATTGTCTGGAACCCCGGAACTTTCAGCGAGAATTCCAGGAGAAGATGTTGGTAAGAAACTTGTACTGCTCGATAGCTCTGCCTCTACTCCACTCGAATCCTCTAGCTTTGGTGCCGGAGTGTTAGTGCCATCACTTGGTGTTGATTGAGCAAATGATGACCTATAAGCGTCTGTATCCAAAGTTTCATCGGTCGGTTTTGTTAGTGCATCCAGATTTCTTGGTGTCAGCCATTCGACCATTTTGAAAGCTACCGTGCCAAACACATTTTGAATGAAAGATTTATGATCTGTTTTGGTGCCTTCCTCCAAGATAGTGGTTTTCGATTTCCTGGTCTCAGCTGGGCCGCCTTTATCGTTCGCTTCATTATTCCTAGAACTCGTACCATCAATGGCGATTGCAGCAGAGCTGATTCGTAATTCATCCGACCTCAGTCCTTCATTGTCTGTACTAGATAGATTCCTACGCATGGGTTCCCCTCCATTGACTTGTATTTTCTTGGGCCCAGATATGCTCCTTCGTGCAGTAACCCTGACATGCCTATTAAGTTGGACTGGTGAGTCTGCAAGAGGATTGCGACAGAGACCTCGTTCGGGATTGTCCTGACTAGCCAAGTGAACAGCTAGAATTCTTGCGCTTGTGGAATTGTATGGTCTTATTGGACGGCAAGCGGCAAGGGAAAGGCGTTTGCGACAAGTAAAACAGGTCGGGGTATGGCAAATAGTGGAATCGCAACCATATCGAAGTTGCCGAATGTATCTACAGAAGAATAGATCAGCCTCGAGTTCTCGTGCGACAGATATACTAGTAGATAGATGTTACCTCTCTACCATTAATTGAAAATGGTGGCGCCTGCTTGTATTATGTATGACATAAATTTGCTTTGGATCCTCGACATCTATTGTGAGTTTCTTCAGTTCGTCTGGCGCATCTTGAGGAAGATATGGGAAAGGAGCGGCAGCCCACAAGGCTTTAAGAATATCATCTTCGCCGTTGAAGCTCTGGTCTTCCTGAAGTCTTGGTGTATCTCGAGTCATGACATTTGGGAGTGAACTAAAAGAGAGTTGATGCTGAAGAAAAATCTGTGTCAAGTATGACTTGTTGAAACAAACAGTAATACAAATAAATACTGAGTGATATCAATATTGTAATTGTTGACAAATGTTGATCAAGTTATTAGATCCGTCCTTAGTTAATCATAACCATACCGGTATCTAGGATCTAGGAAACAACTATCGATCGATGAATATTATCTCATTATTATGTCATCAATTTGAATTATATTAGTATTCACACTCTTTTATTTATAATTAAATAGAAAATACTAATAATTATAGAGGAAAGAGAAAAGAGAAAAGAGAAAAGATAGAATAGATTCTGTTTTTTCCTATTTATTTAAAAATAACAGATACCGGTATTGAATCATTCTGTACTCACTTGGCGCCGATATGACGCACTATCACTCATATCACTCATATCAATAATCTCGAATTTTATCGCATTTTATCGCATTTTCAAGAGATAAACCCCACCAAATTTTACGATATTTTAAAGAAAGCTTCATGAAGAACATCTATTATAAGAGAACCCGTTCTTTTCTTCACTTACTGTAAACTCCAATGTTAGACATCTTTGTTGTGATCGAAATCAATTCAAAGGTTACACTCAAAAACAGAAAATTATATTATATTTGACTCATAATCTTTCTACAGTGATCCAAAGTATCCAAGTACCAGGGCTTTTGCCGGAAACCCCGAAGTCTAAAAATCCGAAAATTAGACAAGCGGGGTGGAAATTATTCTACAACCTTATCAAATCATTCAACCTTTTCTCACTACAATAAATACAACATCTCGTCACCAAAACACCTCAACCCAAATAACCATTTGTTTCTTTCACAATTGAGAAGTAGAGATGTCTTCTATTACACCCAGCAGAAGTTCTGCTTCTGGTCCATCTGACCAAGTAGATATTAATGCTTCACATCCTTATACTTGCAATACTTGTCAAGTGGCGTTCAGAAATAGCGATTTACAACGGGGACATATGCGCGGCGATTGGCAGTATGTTTTATGTTTGTTCACTCCCTTTTAACTTCATATACTGACAATCCGTATAGTCGGTACAACTTGAAGCGCCGTGTTACATCTTTACCACCCCTCTCTTCCGAAGTTTTCAGCGAGAAAGTCCTACAGGCCCAGGCTTCTTCTACAGCCGCAGCTTCGAAGGCCGCGTACGAAAAGTCTTGCACGATTTGTACCAAAACATATTTCAGTGAAAATGCCTACCACAACCATCTTAGCAGTCAGAAACACAAGGCAAGGGTAGCGATAGTTGGTGATGGACATATGGACGACGCAAGCTCAGTAATGAGCTCAACTTTCTCATTGGGAGAACCAATGAAGACAACTGGAGCAGCAGATGAAGATACAGATGCAGATGCGCAAGTCGAAGAAGTTTCGAAGGGTATCCAGACGACCAATCTTGAAGATGCTGAAGGTTCTGCGGCTACAGCCACAGCTACTGAGGACGACATTATGGAGGATGATGATAAGGCCCTCGTGGAGGTGTCTACAAGTCGATGCTTATTCTGTAACGAAGATTCGGCTGATACATCTGCTAACGTTGCACACATGGAACGTATACACGGCATGTTCATTCCAGAGAAGCAATACCTGGTCGATCTTGAAGGCTTAATCGCTTTCCTTCACGAGAAGATCTACGAAGATCATGAATGTCTTGGCTGTGGAAAACTCAAGCAATCAATTTTCGGTCTTCAAACCCATATGAGAGATAAGCGCCACTGCAAAATTCGTTACGCTACAGAGGCTGAACAAATCGAGATTGGCGAACATTATGACTTTAGAAGCACATACTCTGATGGGGAGGATGAATCAGATTTGGAAGATGAATTACCAGGAAAGCAACAGAGTGGCGGTGTTAGACTTGGAGCTAAGCGCCCAACTACAACTGATGCTGAAGGGGACGAAGGAATGGAGAACGGTGATGGGTGGGAAACTGACAGCTCTGAATCTTCCTTGGATTCCGCAGATCTTACAGCAGTACCGCTTGATGAGAGAACTCACCAATATGAGAAACTTCATCAGCATCCTCATCACTCCCACACAGATCCTCGATCACACCACAACAAAGACGGATGGCACTCGCATGCCCATAAGCATAATCATGCTGCATTTTACTCTGATTATGAGCTCCACTTACCTTCTGGTCGCACCGCTGGACATCGATCATTACAAAAATATTACCGTCAAAATCTGGTCAATCATCCATCAACAGAGGAGAGGCAACGACGTGCAATTGAGGCTGAAGAAAACTCCGATTCTGAAGTTGAGCCAGATGAACGTGTCGTTCGTCGTAATGAGAGAGAACGTGGAAGAGTTCTTAATACTACTCGTGCAAATGGAGGCCTCGGTATGGCTGGTGTCACCGCTGAGAAGAGAAAAGCAGTCGACTTGGCGGAGAAAAGATCCAGAAAGGTGGAGGCTTATGAGCTCCGTAAAAAGGATTGGAGAAACAATAAGCAGAACAACTCACAGAAACATTTCAGAGTAAGTTGTCACCAACCAAACTTTATAAAAATGGCTCCACTAACATCACATAGGATCCATTGTTGCAGTGATTTCTCCGTTGTGTTTCGTGGCATTTATGGTGGCATTTCTGGTGGCATTTTTTCGGTTTACCAAAGATTCTTTAGATATCTCATATCTCACGGTTTTCATAAGTATCATCGGTGGGTGGGCAAGAGTAGCATTCTTTTGGCGTTTTAAAGGAATAGTTATGATTGATGTCCTCATATGATTACAGGTAGAGAGTTAACAACACAAATTTTACTGTTGTTCCAATATTTGCCCCATAATCAATATGCAATAGTGGTGCTTCCAACGAAACCAAATAAGCAAATGTAGCCAATCAAATCTCACGATCAGATACCAATATCTACAGCAGTACAGTATGATTGATCTATTGAGTTATTCAAAAGTTTAACAACTTTAATCCAGTTCTTTTGTTCAACATCGATACCAATAGTAATATCGCATGTATTGATTGATCTTGTTTTGAATCTAATAACTATACTCGTATATTATTATAGATATTCTTATTTTTGTATTAATACGTTAGTTAGCTTTTAGCTTTCTTTCCTCTGATCTCATCTTGCCATATATTTATTCTCCCTAGATCTCTTCTCCTTCACCGATGGATGCGGAGCACCTAGAATTAAACTATCGGGTTCCGGAATGGGTGCTCGAACAATCCCTGCTTAGCGAAATATTCTCTAATACCCAGGAAGGAACAAATTCATAGCTGCAAACCCCTTAGATTCATTTATACTGCTCCTTCTTTGACCTTTATAATCTTTACATTCACCTCTTTTTTGTATTTTGTACTTTCTTCGCTGGAGTATTTGTTTTCGGGAGCATATTATTCAAAAATTACTTAAGCCAATCAAAACAAGGAGAAAGCCCCCGGAGTAAACAAGAAAATATACATATACCAACTCGATAGCTAAATCCTCTTGTCTACAAGTACAGCGCGCAACCATTGACGATATGGCCGAACAAATGGGCACCCCTAATTCCAGTGCTGACCTTTCAGTCAACGGAGGCAGAGGTGGCGCACCGAAAGACAAGAATTGCCCTTTCTGCCATCAAGCATTTACATCGTCTTCACTGGGTCGGCATCTCGATCTCTACATAAAGGAGAAGAATCCAAAGGTCGCAGATGGTGTACACAGCGTAGATGAGATCAAGAAGCTTCGCGGAAGCATTACAAGGCGGCAGCCACGTAATTCTACATCGAGGAGGGAAGACTCGACACCTGCAGGTACACCTGGAGGATCGGAAAGGAGAAGTCCTAATAATGATTCGGATATGGCAGGGAGTGATTCTCCAAGCTTAAGGAGAGATGATGGGGCGGCTATAAATATGATGTGTATGTCAAGGGGGATCCCAGGCCAAATCCCTGGTAACCGGAGGCCTAATTTTGTTGTAAATGGCGGTACGTGGGAGTCAACAGGTGTCATGAATCACATACCTCAAACACGAAACGGTGAAACCGCTCGAAGTTGGGATGGGGATCAATCCAGAGATGGAGCTAGAAGATTAGATGGCAGAAATAGATCTGTTGGCAAACAAATGCTTGCGAAAACGACTTTTGAGCAGAAACAAAAGATGATGGAAGCTTTGGATAATGCAAAAGCAGCAGAATTAGCTGTAAGGGAACTTTTAGGGGGTTTTCGAGCTGCCAAGTAAGTTTCTGTTAACCACAAATCTGGATGAAGATCTAACGTGGTATCTCACAGGCAACGAATAGAAGGTCCCAATGTTTTTGATTACGATCCTTTTAGCTTAGATTTCCCTGCTCTTACCCTCCACTGCCTACCACCGCCACCGACCCTCTACGCGTCCACTCCTATCCCGAATTCTACATCGTGGTCTATCTTGCCACCAGATGAATTACAATATCAAGCATTACGGAAACACTTTTCCTCGGAGTTTCACCGCTACCGCATCTCCCTCTCCATCGCTACGACAGCCCCACATGACGATCTATCATATCCTCCACAAGAAACTTTCCATAGTCTCGAGAACATTGCTGCACTACACGTGCAAGCGGAAGCAGATGCCCAAAGTATGGAGGCTAGGATTTCCGAGCACTTACGTTCAATGTTTGGACACTGGAACTCGTTACCTCCAAACAAAAGGACTGAACTTTGGACTCTCGAATTAGCTCGTAATATTGGCCGGAAGTCTGAGGAATTATCCAAGTTGAAGAAGGAGAAGGAGCTTTTACAACAGGAGACCGCTCACTCAAAGTTACAAGTTGAAGAATTAAGTCGGTTACAACAACCTAGAGAGTTCAGGATACAACCACCTTCACCGTTACCCGTTGATTCGCGCCTTATGACCGAAATGGGGAAAATGGGAGCAACATATAAAGGTGTTGGTTTCCAACTCATGGATCGAAGCGTACATCTCGATACGGCAGTGGAACGAGCAATTGGCCGTTGGAAAAGTGTCGTTAAGCAAGCTCGAGGCGGATCTGGGCAGCCTGGCATGGTTGCACAAAAGCCACTTGACAGTAATAATAATGATGGATTGCCTCGTTCGAACTCGCCACAACTTAACACGACGATAACCAGTCAACCATTACAAGAGGATGCGCAAGATCTTGGAAGCGATCAAGATGCAGATGGGGATGCAGACATGGAGGAAGATGATACATTCGTTGATTTGGCGGATGTTAATGCCGGTGTTGGTCAACGAGCCCCCGAAGCATCCATGTCAAACACGACCAATTTTCGTTTGGCAAATGGAGGGATTAATATGCAAGGTGTTGTTAATGCTGGTGGTGGTGGTAATTCACGAGGAAATGGGATGGAGGGGATGGAGAACCAAAGCCACGTTCAGGGATATTTGAGAATCGGAGCTTGATGATTTGAATGATGGCTTGCTTGCTTCGGGCGATGAGAGAGAGCTGGTCATCAGGGGGCTTATCTTATTCGTAATATGGAAAGCTGTCATCTAGAAGGGCTCAAGGCCACGAAGGAGTAGAAGGCTCGATAATGATCGCCCATCTCTTTCTTATCTACGAGTAATCTTGCCACTTGAAAAATATTTTAGGAAGGAATATAATTTGATCTACGAGCGATTTAGCACAATATTGTTTTTTTTTGTTTTAGAAATATACAGGAGCGATGTTGAATTTATAGGAGCAAAGCATTTGATAGGAGTTCATGTATCAGCCAGCGAAAAGCGAAATGTTTCATGGTATGTAATGTATATGTATGTATGTATGTATGTATCACTGTAATGAATAAATGAATCTACTTGAGATTGGGATTGAGATTGAATTGAATTATTTTTATTTTTTTGTCTATGAGTATAGATTGTATTATTGTATTGTATTGTATTGTTTTGTGTTGTATTGTTTTTGTATTGGGGATTCTTTGGAGGGAATGAATTGGGTGGTTGATTGATAGAAAGTTGGAGAATGTAGGTTAGAGTTTATTATGAGGGGGTGGAGTAGAGGCGGTGGGATGGGATGGGATGGGATGGGTTGGATTTGTTGGTGATGGATTAGATTTGCTGGTGTTATGTTGTTTGTCTGTACTGTACGAATAGTAGTAGTGTGTAGTATATAATAGGAGATATATGGTATGTTTTTTTTATTTGTAGGTGGTTGGGGTTGTGAATTGGATAACTGAATGGTTTGGATGTGATTGTAAATGTAAATGTAAATGTAGATACTAGATAGATGATTTGGAAAAGATTTTGATTGTTGGGTGTTGAGGAGGTTGAGGAGGTTGAGGAGGTTGAGGAGGTTGAGGAGTGAGGGAGCGAGGTGGAAGGAGTAAATAAGGGGGGGTTTTTTTTGTGTAAGATATCAGAGGGAAAAGAAGAGAAAAGGAGAGAGGAGTGGAGAGAGGGAGAGGAGGGAGAGAGTACAAATATAGGTATAAGTGTATATATATATAGATAGAAGTTTGGCTTTTGGAGATTTGGTTTTGTCTTTGCCTTTTTCTTTTCCTTTGATTTGATATTATAGAGTTGGGAATTATACAAGTAAAATCATTGAATCATTGGGTTTATACTGAGTATATGTATTGAGAGTTGGGCTGGGGAAATGGAATGGTTGTTTTGGTTTCTTTCTTTATTTCTTGTATATTATCTAAGTGATGATGATAATGAGATTCAAAGTTGTAAATCAAGTCTTATGTATATGTTATAAGTGTAGGTAAGCATGTGGATTGTGGGATTGTGAGGTTCTTATTGATATTGTAAGGTTTTTCTGGCAAGGTGAGGTGGGGTGAGGTGGGAGGTGGAAGATGGGAGGGAAGTAGAGGGAAAGTATGTAAAAGAAGAGAAGAGAAGAGAAGAGAAGAGAAGAGAAGCTAAGCTAATATGATTGCAGAGGAATAGAAACAGAAACGGAGAGACATGAGCAATTGTTGCTACTAGTGCTGCTGTCTCTTCTGAGGTTGCTGGGCAGAAATAATACGTTAAACAAAAGACCAAAAGACTATCTGTAGTCTTTAGTTGAGAGTGAATATAGCAATAGTAAAATTGATATAAGTTACAAAAGATGTCTAACGACGTTTCAATCAATATCAATACACCTCGGATAATCGTGCGGCTCCAGGCTCCATTGGAGGAAGTTAAGCATGCTACTAATGATGAGGCTTCCCTTCTCAACCCTCGCTTACCGTTCGTTAAAAATATAAATCAAAATAACACCCTCACCTTCATCCAACAAACAAAAGTCCAGATGGCTCAGTGGTAACGCGCTGAGTATTCACATCCCCTCAAACGGGACCGCTGCTTAACATCCGAAGAGTGCGATTGTTGAAGAACTCAGTTCGTCTGGTTTGAATGAAATCTTGTAGCGTTTACCTCGAGAGATTTGATTTTTTGGCTTTTTGTTTACTTTTTTTTTTTTTTTGGTGGGAGGTTTGAGATTTGGGATTTGGATGAGAGAGATTATGGTGTTTAATTTTTACTGTGTTTACTGTTGTCTTGTGTTGTCGTTTCATATACTTGTTTAGTCTCCTCCCATGGTCAAGAAATGAGTACACAAGTGTTGTTCATAGGTGCGTCATCATTATTCGCATCCCATTCATTAGTGTCATTGGTACGCGATTCTTGAGTACCTCTCGAATCTCAACTTCTTGATGTCATCCGAAAGGTCTAATCAAAACGATGTACATCCAGATTCTTCTCGTGTCCTCAACACCAAAGTTGAAAATACTTTTAAGAGTAAGGGGTAGTAAGAACGTACAATGATATCTTGCCAACTGGAGTGTTCACGGTATAGAGTTCAGACAAATAAGCGTCACGCTTGATTGAATTTGCTGCATCTTAAGTACTGATAAGTCTTTAGGGTCTGGTTGATAGATGAACGAGGAACGGAATTCCTCATCCGTTAGTTGCGAGAATGAGGCGGGGAAAATACTTCGTTTTAGTACCACAATTGATGAATCGAATTACTCCTCTAAGGTCATACTTCATTGCTTAATCTATTCCCTGTATTCACTCGGTCTTTCTCATCGTTCACTTGGTTACCAACCCCCAAAGTTCAATATTTGTATATAAGTATACACCTGACTGCATATCCCATAAGGACCAAGAGAGAAGTTTCGATACTGCCCCCGCCCAAGAGTATGCAAGGGTGGTGGAGTAAGATGGTTTCGCATACTCTGATTATACGACATGTGTGGTGTCAATGAGCAAAGTATTATCCTTGTCACAGTTGGAAGTTTTCCTCCAAAACGCAGCTCATATTGTCATAGAAGAAATTCTCCCCGTCATTGAACTTTGATGTCTATTGTCATATTAAATCACAATGGAATGGTAGTTACTATCGGATGAAGGACTGCTGTTAGGTCGAGTCCGCAATAACAAGTACCTATGTTCCTTGATACCCCAGAATACAGTAAAATTTCCTACTTGCATAGCGTTTATGCCTTTATCTGTATGAACAGGAATTCTCGGTTGTATTTGAGGCAGAAAAAGCTTTCAACGCTAGTGACTTTAAATCAGTAGCTTTGAGATGGAGGCGTGATCTTTGATTACCGCAGGACAAGTCCTACATCAGGTGGTTATTTTCCAAAGTACGCACTGCGTAGATACCTCCAAGAAGCTACTTTATATTCATAGCTGTTCCATATAGCGTGTATAAGCGAACTTGTTAACGAGGTGGATAAATACGCGGTTATTGAAATTGGTTCCTTCGATGTCAAACTACGTTAATTCCTCTTAGGTCAATTTCATGCGTTGTCGTCCGTTGAATTTAGGGTCTTAAAGAGATGTACCACAATCGACAACACTTCTTCGGTGGCTATTGAAGTATTGACTTAACTTTTCCATCCAAATTTGCACATCAAGAACACTTTGGCTATTCTCATCCGGATTTGACAACGAGCATTCTCTGGTCTTTGGATTAGATAATGTAAGATCTTGGTGGAGTCCCTGACAGACATAATATCCGTGCTTTCAAGGGGACTTCCTGGAATTTCAAGATATCCAACTTTGAAATCGTAATCAATACCAGAAGAGAACTTGAGGCACCGTTCATGAAAATATACTTCGCTTTGTCAAATTCCTTCGATGTATGATAGTGGGACTCTCCAAGAACATTCGAGGCCTTGTGGGTTTTCTCAAGCGCTACTTGGTCATGGGCTTCCTCTTGAGATTCAATGAGTTTGTAGATTCACCCGCCGTCATATTAGCACTACAGTACTCGAGTGATTCGGTCCCTATGTATCTCTGGAGGCTTCTGAATGTCCCCTCTTCTGCCATTCACTCGCTTTCTCCATCTACGTATCCATTATCATTCACTCCATCCCGCTGGTTCCATGCTACTCTAGCTTAAAAAGACTCTCAAGTACTGGAAAGAGTTTTTTTTTGAGACACCTTTTACTCTACATGGAACCTATAACGACCTATTTTCCTCGTGGGATTATATCGCTTTCCAAAGATATTACAATCATCGCATCGCTTTTGATATGCTCGTTGCTAAAACACTTCTAGGCAATCCCTTCATTCTTATCCTTTATTCCTGTCTCTTCTCTCTTGAGTCTGTTCGTTATCTGCTCTAAAGTCATTTTCGCCGTCAACTTATGACAGTTTTACCATCAGCTAATACTCATTCCGTCGATGATCACTCGTCAAAATATTATCAGATTTTATTGGCACGCGGAGATCCAAACACTCCCAGTGCCCTAAAAGGCTTAAACTGATAGAGATAATAGACCTGATGATAGCTACTTTGGCTTTGTGCAAGCTCGAAGATCATGAATCTCGTATAATAGATTCTGATATCAAGGTGTT
This sequence comes from Sclerotinia borealis F-4128, assembly GCA_000503235.1. NCBI lineage: Eukaryota > Fungi > Ascomycota > Leotiomycetes > Helotiales > Sclerotiniaceae > Sclerotinia > Sclerotinia borealis. The sequence goes on along the minus strand of KI628606.1, from coordinate 95,068 downwards.
CTCCACGGCATCGATTTGGGCGTGGAAAACCTGATAGGGGAGTTTGAAGGCTTCAGAGCTGTTGTTGTCATGTCTAAGGCCTTAAATAGAGCTAGCTACGGTCATATCGATGCGAACTCTCTATACCACTCTCCGCCCTACCCATTTACCTTCCCTGGTTTTATTGTTCTAGTGAATATGCAACATTTGACTATAATCACTGCATGACCCAGAGACCCTCCGCTTATTATATTATAACCTACCTCACTATTCACTTAGCTCCCCACAAATTCTAGAGTTACCGGATTCGATCGATACTACGTATTCTCTTGGAACGCAGCAGAAATCTCAGTATAAATACACTATCTCTATCTCGAAATGTGTCTCCTGCAAGCATTGAAACTTCGCCGTCGCTGCCGCTTCCAGGGCTGCAACCAGAGTCTGTCTCGTCTTACGTGGTCGTAATCGCTTCAAAACAAGAATGGGCATGGGAGTTATAATAGTTTTCACCATGTCATGTTTTCCGGGAATAACGTGACACAAGGTAACAGCGGTAATATCAACCAAAGAAAAGGGGGATGAGAGATTTTCTCGTCTATTTCAACGATATTGTTTTCTCATCCCTTATGACCCATTATTGCTGTCATTGAAACCAGTGTACATTATCGTTCATAAACTCCAAATAACACTTCCCTATTCCGATGCACGAGTCTAGGACCGATGCTTATCGACTCTAGACTCACTGTCTGAATTTCCCGGGATATTACCAGGATGAAATTACCTGTGCATACATCTCTGTTTACACCGGTTGATATCTGGAACGAATTCTTGAGGATCTAGGGGAAAGGAGCTGGGAAATACACGGGTAAAAGAAAAGTGCGGAAGATGAGGGGTTGAGTTGTGAAAGTAAATTGAAATCAGTCATTCGCATCTGGTGGTTTATTTGCTGTATGATTAGCAACTACCAACATGCCCGCATGTCTACCCCTCAACACACCTTTTCAATATTCACTTAATACCCCAACACTCTCTTATCTCTCTTCATAAATCTATATAGTTCCTCTAGTCTTCCCAGTGTCTTTCTACTTTCTACTTTCTCAACATATACAAAATCAGCATATTCATACCATCACTCTCAATCATAATAATTGTTATCATCTAATCTTCCTTCATCTGTTTTTTCCTATCGCATTTGAATGACAGCCAAAGCTCGCTTTTCATCTGGTCTCAATACTTCAAATATTATCACCATAATCTCATGCATACCCCTTCACTATCAAACGTCCTCATTTCATCCTCAAATTAATTCTGCAACCCCTATTTCTAGACGATTCCACCAATAACCGTCGTGCTTTCTACCAACTCCATACTCAATAACTCAATGCTCGTTTGTATAAGAATCAAATACATCGCATCTCGGCCTCCTTTATAGTTACAGCTCTCAATCTTACGCCATGAGTTTATTGTGCTCCGAGCGACAAAAGCACAGCATAGTACTCTCCTTTACTATTTGAATGTATTTAATAACCCCGCGAAGCTTCAATCTCAATCTCGAACTCAGTTCTCGTGACATGAGAGCCAGGTCTAGCTATTCCCAATAACATCATCTATTTGACACCCCATAACTGCCCCTATTTCTCAACCGAGTCTTTATATAAGACCCATCTCGATCCCTAAGATACAATAGAGTAGACACTGCGATCTAGAAGGTAGCAGACGGCCATGTCCATTCGTATCTCTCTACCCTTCCCATCATAACCTCAGCAAGTTTCAAATGTCACCTTCCTATCTTCTCATACTCTTTCGCTGCATATCCATCAATTCATGTTCTCGCTATCGCTAAAAGTTATATCACTGTCACAATTCTCCAAACACTCATCCCATCCCATCATTCCATCCCATCAGTATCCCCACAATATTTCCACACTTCCTAAAACTTACTCTCCGAGTCCAACCATACATATCAAACAATAGCACGCTACCCATCAAATCATAGCAACATCGTTTGTCCTTCTTACTACAACTCTCTACGTGCCAGTAAATTTAATCAAAAAATACTGCATTTTGATAAGAGAAACGAGCGGCTTGGGCCTGCAATGATAGCTTGGCTGCCAGCAGTATCCTGTGCACTTGGTAGACTGCGGGTTGATCCATGGTTGTGCACTTGGAGGACTGCCGGTTTGATCCATGGCTGCGAGCCTTTTATATTATCTCTAGCTTCCACCTTCTTACCCTTTAATTCATTCACTAACTGTGTGTCTCTCTCTCTCTCCACGACCCTAATATCCGCTCCAGCAACGTAGAGCTGATACCTGACCCCTCAAACTCTCGAGGAGGCCCTCATATTTATGTTTGTAGATGGTCAACAGTTGGGCTCAGCCTCGGTCAAAGATTACTGCCCAATGGTAGTCAAAGTTCATTCCCATCTCTCTAATTCACCTACCATATGGTAGCTTCCCGTGTACGTAATCACTGTCCCTCAAATTACCTTCTCAATTTACCTCTCTCCTCTATTCACTCATCCCTGTAACTTCCTCTACTCTCTCTTTTCGAGCAAAACACTCCATAGCTCACCTTCACCCTTCATTCTCCAACAAACAACAAGTAACACGGAACAACTACTTCGAGCTACAGGTCCACTCACTAACCGATCATCTAAAATCAACTCCACAGGCACCTCAGAAACGAAGACTCGAAAGTTTAGTCAACATGTCCTCATCATTTCGAGTAGCTGTGGTATCTTACCCCATGTTAGTTATTATATTGTGATATTTCAATATCATCAACTCAGTGCATCACATTACTTTCACTTCCATCTAATCTTCTTCATCCAATCCGATCTCATCCTGTCTCCTCTACTAATTCTACTCATTTTACAGCACTCCCCTCGCCCTATCTCATCCCATTATTCTCATCCAAATACTTTCATCCATCTCGTCTCAACCTCTCTCCTTTACCCTTCAATCATCTAGAACCCCCAAACATATACATCTAGCAAATACCGTCGTCCGACTATATCTACATCCATCCACGAGTCCAACGGTACTCTTCCTTTCTGTATCGCGCTCGACATCTGCTCAATCGCTTCGTCTACAATACCCATTAGAATATCTCTCTACTCACTTTCAGGAAGAATATCGATTGGGCTTGGTGAAAAAGTTAACACTATCTATTTGACCTCCTCTAATCCAATCTACTCTTTTACTCCATCATCTCCCCAACCCACCGTGTACACACCCCTCTTCCAAAATATTATTTCTTCAAATCCTTCAGTCTTCAGTCTTCAATCTCAATTTACAAATCATAAGCAGCTAGTCTGCAAGTTAATCATACTTTGCTTCTACCAGCTCTGGTATCTAGCTCTGGTCTCCACCTCTTCACGTCTACGAGTAGATACTTTTACACTTCATCCTTCACTTTATCCTCAAAGAGTGTTCATTTAGCTCGTCCAAAATTTACCGATTGAAACTAGAATCCATCCTCATTCCCATCTCCATATTCACCAAACCATAAACCCCAAACCATAAACCCCAAACCTAAACCCCTTCGAGCTCTCTCTCCCCTCTCTTCCCATCATCAATCCATCCCCTCTTTGTTTAAACTTCCACACCCCGCCCCCCTTTCCGAATCCACAAACAACCAAAGAAACTGCAGGTAGGAATGGCTTAAGGAGTTCAAAAGACGCTTTAGGAATTAAATTAAGGAACAAAGATACTTGATTATTTTTGGATTTACAAAACAATCAAATTATAGACTTATATACCCCAAAAATAAAGGTAAGTTTGAATGATGAGGGAAGATTAGTATCAACCCTCTTCTCTCATCCAATACCGTCCATAATTCTCATCTCGTACTCTTGTACTCTCATTCCACATTCTCAACTCAAATTCTCATCTCACATTCTCATCTTATACATAAACATCTAATCTCAAGTTACCGACCCTTCCACCCATGACTCTAAAACCCACGACTCTAAAACCCACGACTCTAAGACCTCAAACTTGAACAACAACCACACGAGGGCCTCAACCGCACCCTCTTCAAGTTGGTACTGGGCCTCTGCCACATCAAGAGTACTGGGGTGCTACATGAAGACTCCAGTCGATTTTTAAACATTGTGAATATTGACATCTTTGGCAACTTCTAAAATACAATATTCACCCCTTCTCCATACCATCATCTGCTCATCTGCTCATCTTCTCAGTAGTTAATCAGTAATTCGATCGCATACGCATTTGTATACTTCTCCGCTTTATCAAAGCATCTTTTCCTCTCCTCTCTAATCGTTCAAATATATATATATATAGATATAAACTCCAGATTTTTCCGAACAAGGTGGTGAACTTGGACTGAGAGACTGGGCAAGAATCAAGACGTGTATAGCCTCAAATCGATTCAGCTATTCCTCAAATCCTAAATACCATCACGAAAAGTAGCTCTTGCAATTGCTCCCCTTTGGCTTCTCAATCTGAATCCACTATCCCCTCTCACCTTTCAATCTATCCCAATAACCTACTAACCTACAATAAATACCCCCCGATCCCATACATTCCCCTCCAATTATCCCCGTTCTATCAATCCTTCAATCAAAAAGCTGTGCTCATACTAAAACCTGTATTTAAGAGTATAATCATAGACCAATGCATACTACCTATGGATTGAAATACCCACACCACTCCGTCAATACACTCAAAAACTCACACCAATTTAACTTTTCATCCCATCATATCCCATCGTATCATATCTCCTCCCACTCTAATCTCATCCCATTCTATCCCATCCCCCTTTTCCCCATCCTCCCTCCCTAATATCTCAAAATAAAATCTTCCTCGCTAACCCTTTCCCCCTTTCTCCTCCAAAAAAGAACCCCCAAAGAACCCCAAAACACCACCACCCGTCCCCTACTCAAGATACCATAACTCACTTCACTCTATCCACTTCATTTCTTCCACACCCAGAAACAATATCAATCTCTTCATCACTACTCTTACTTGTTCTATTTTTTTTTCATATTATTCCTTACCATTTCTTCCAAGATATAAAATCTATCAAAAATATAATATCTATCAAATAGATATTCTATTTTATTCAAGTCACTTCCGATATATTCCAACCATTATTACAACACTTTACTATCCCACAATTCAAACATTCCAATACCCCATTATCCCAATATACCATCAAATAATCTATTTATAATTAACTCAAAGATAATAGATCAGAAACTCCCTTTCCTCTCTTCCCTCCCTCCCTCCCCCCTTTTCCTTTCACCAAAAATAGATATATAACAGAGTAAAACACTAATTATATTAACAAATATAATAGATAAAGAGATAAATTTATTTATACATTCTCGCTGTCACTCCCACTCCCGCTATATACCCAATTATATACTCTACTCGAGTACATCACTATATCTTATTATACTTACCCGCATTATGAGCCCCCTAGATAATATTCTCCTCCACCTCCCGCTCCCCTCCTCTCATCCTTTCCTAAACTTTAATCGATGAATATTCTTTCCCAGAAAATTGGTTATTCATCTATTAATCAGCAATTTTAATTTACTTAAATAGAATATATGTATATCTATTTTTTTACTCAATCTAATATCTCCAATCTCATTTCATTTCATTTCATCTCTTATTTCCTCACTTTCTCATGTTCTCATCTTATCACCTCCTCACCTCATTATAATCAAACCCCCAATCTCAACACCACAACACCACAGCCCAATTACCCCCAAACCCAGACTAGTTCCTTCTAGTTCCTTCTAGTATCTAACCTCCAACCTCCAAATCCAATCAAATTCCAAATCCAATTCAAACCCCAATCCCCAATCCATCCCCACCCCCATCCTCAATCTGCACCCCCTACCTAGTAACGACACCTACTAACATCATTATCCCCTCGCCCCTCTCCCCTCTCCCCCCTTCCATCTTCTCATTTCATTTACACTTCTCACCTATATTTCTCACCCTCTTCCACCTCACCACCTCACCTCCTCACCCTTTTCTTCAAGAAACAATTCCTATTTAGCTACCCTCATCCATATTTACTTTATTTTATTTATATTATATCCTATTCTATATATCCACCCTTTCCTCTCCTTCTCAATCCCCCTCCCATACCCCCCCCTCCCCTTCCTCAATTTCCATCTCTTCACCTTCCCCTTTTCCACTCCCTTCCCTTCCCCTCCCCTTCCCTCAACTTTCCTCCCCTTCCCTCAACTCTCCTCCCCTTCCATCAACTCTCCTCCCCTTCCCCTTATACCTTATACCTTATATTATTATACCTACATTCTGTACTCATTGACCTTATCATCCATCACCATCATCACCACCCACCACATTTCCACCACCATCATCAATATAAACCATCACCATAACCATAAAAATAATAACAATAATAAACAATAAAAATAATAATAACCCAAATATATCCTCCATTTCACTTCACACTTCACTCCATTTCATCACCACCCACCACCCACTACATCACCCACTACATCACCTAACACACCACCTAGCACATCACCACCCACCACATCACCCACCACATCAAACTTCACACTACCTACCGCACCACCTACCATATCTCCACCATCATCAATTCAAATCTAACTCATATATAAACCCCCAACTTCACACCTTAAATCAAATCTAATCAAATCTAATCAAATCATATCCCAATACATCCCAACAAATCCTAATACAACACAGTACAGCATATAACCACAAAATTCACTAAATCTCACTCACACTCACATTCACACTCATTCCAATCTAGTAACAAAATATGCATTCTTAATTCCTTCCTATAGACAAACGACAACAACATCCCTTTAAAAAAATCTCACTCCACACCTCTCCGCACCGCGACTAAACTAGGTACCTAGGGTATCAGGGGGTATATCGGCAATTCGTTCAAATACTACAAGTAAAGCAAAGTAAAGCAAATTGAATCGACCCCCAAGTTTCGAAAAATCGTCCTTTACATTTACCAAAGTAGATGTAAACCTCTATGATTGGTAAAACATCTCTTGAGCAATGCAAAGCCAATTATCATCCACTAAAAAGCATCGAGGAAAATAGACATAAAAGAGTAAAAGAAAACACAAAGGAAACATGATAACACATTATTATCCTGTTCTGACGACCATGACTCACAAACTCAACCAAACCATGCTTGGGTAAACATGGAGAGTAGGAGTTTGGATTCTCCATCCACCACCTGATATCAAATCTCATATCGTATCTCCTGCCATTAAAACATGCACCTTTCACTCCATCTCCACCAAGGTATCTAGGGTATTGGGATTTTAAGTATGTACCGTAAGTCTGTCGAAATCGAAATCAAATGTACGTGTACGTGTACTTCAGGTAAAGGTAGAATTCGTATCGTGCCATTTCGTCTTGCCTGCGCTATATGTCGTATATATAACTCCAGCATCAATGATCTCGAATCGGATATTTCATTTAGAGTTGAGGAGCCGTGGCCGAGACAATGGGCGCATTTGCCTCAGTCTTGTTTGGGTCCTCGACCTTGGGAGCTTCGGGTGCTGCTATTTCAGTATCAGTACTCTGAGCTCGAACCAAGGTTCCGATCATATATGGAGATGGAGGCTCACCAGTCTTGGCCGGATCGGTAACAGCTGGTGCTGGGTCTGCGAAAGCTGGGGCGTGGGCATCAGCAGTTGTTGCAGGCTCGTCGGCATTTACTTCTGTTAGAAGAAATACTTATGTTAGTATATGTGTGAGGGAATAGATCTGGAGATTGTAGACATACGTGCAGTAGCTGCGGCAGCTGGATCAGCATCAGTGGTTCCAGTAGCTGGAGCTGCGGTGGCGTCGGTCTTGCTTGCATCGGCATTTTTCTTTGCTTCGGCCTTCTTGGATTTCTTTCCCTTGAGCAAAGCCTTGAATTTGGCCTTGATGGTCTCGAATGCATTTGGTGCTATTGTAGGAGGTATTGTTAGTTATTACTCGCAGATGATGAAAACATAGAAATCGATAGATAAATCCAAAACATGCAAAAGAGAAGAGTAGACAAGTGGTGAGATTCGTGAGAAGTAAATACCCATTTTGGAAGATGTGAGTGATAAGTTGATAGATGGGATTATGGTAGATTAAATAGAAACAAAGTCAAAACTCGATGAATGTTCTCGTCGATTTAAAGAGAGTATTGAAAAGAAGATATGCAAGTAGAAAACGAATGACAAGTCAAGAATACAATGAAGTCCTCTTATTAGAAAGAATGAATATGAAAGGAAGAAAAGAATCGAACAAGAATATGGATATAGAAATGATTTCACTTACGAACGCCTGGCATTTTGATAGATTTTGGAAGAGTGGAACCCCTTGTATGATGTTATTTTATTATTTTGAATATCGAAAGAAGAATGAGACCTCGAGGCTCGAAGATCAAAATTTAAGATTATAAAGATGTGATACTTTGGGTCTGGTGGATTTGGTAGTATTGTATTAATTTTGGAAAGAGATGAAGTTTATTTGTTGAGTGGTATAAGAAAGAATAGAAGAGATGGATGAATGGATGGATGGATGGATGGATAGCTGGATAGTTGGATGAATAGAAGGGGAGGAGGGGGAGAGGGGGGAGGGGGAATTAAAAGAAGTTGAGGTTTTTGTTGTTGTTGTTGAGAGAAGATAATAGAGAGAGAGAGTGTGTGTGTGTGTGTGGATATGTGTGTGTATGTGTGTGTGTGTTGTGAAAGGGAGAGAGAGGGAGAGGAAGCTTGGAGGTTCAAATGACAAGAAGAGATAAGATGAACCAAGACAAGACAGACAGACAGAACCTTCTTTCTCGAGAATAAAAAAAATGGGCACATGCACATTCACATCATCGCATATGGAAGGAAGAACAACGAAAGTTATTTATTCGAATCATTCTTTCTAATTATTGATTTAATTGGTTAATATAGCTATAATTCAAGATTTAGATTAATCTAAAACCGTAACTGTATCTACTGCTATAAATATCACTCTCCTATCAAACCGTTACATTCCCAACTACAACTTATGCACCTATATACCAGTAGTAACCAAGACTATCAATCTACTCTACTCATATATGTTCTATTCAAGACTTTCAACAAAAATCCATATATAAGTAACAGGTAAATCACTAAATCATTGATATAATATAATGTTTCAAATCCCAAATTTTAATAATACCAGTATCTACTCAGTATAAGAATAGATTCCATAACCATAGTACCGGTAAAGGAGTTTCATTAAACCCAAGAAGATATAGACAGAGCAGAGATATAGATTATCAAGAATATAAATATAAATATACATACAGTATAATACAATTTTAGATCTTCACTAAAGATAGCATATCAACTACAAGTATCGTATTTCTCTTATACCGGTACTCTGGATTTTTATTAGAAGGGTATCAGGGGAATATCATAATACTCGAGTACCGGTATCTATTCTATCCATTCTAGATTCTAGAGTAGATACCTACCTACCTCTACTCTACCTCCTATTTATTCCATTCATTCCATTCATTCAATATACTCGAGTAATAACCCCATCCAAAATTACCAATAATTAAAATCACTCCCGAAATTTGCACATTCATTCTAAAATGTTTCATTTTCATTCTACAAGAAGTACCTAGTAGCCCATCCAGCCCATCAAATCCCACCCGGCCCAACAACCCGAAATGCCAAATGCCCACAACTATTTAAATACCGTAGCTGTCACCCACCGCACGGGACGATACGCACCCCCTACATACGGTACCGGTATATCATATATATCTCCACAAAAGTTCACGAAAAACATTATGATTAAAATCACAGTAACGTGTGTGTTATGTTTATGTATAAATTTATACGAGTACTTGAGTATGTAGCTACATACAGTAACTCCCCGAGATATTCACTCTTTGATTTATTATACAGTACAGTACAGTATTGTACAGTATACTAGAGTAGTACCCCTTTCTTTCCTTTCCTTTCCTTTCGCATCCATCAAACGTATTCTTGATCACTTTACTTTACTTAGCCCAAGGTGCACGTGTGGGACCTTCATCAGGAAGTGAGGTGTTGGATGAAGTTGGTGGTGTGTTACTATTTGGCAACGATGGTCTTGTTGTAGGTATTGCTCTTGTGGGTGTCGTGGAGGATGTATACGTAGGAGGTATGTTTCGTCTTGTTGAGGGCATGGCTCCTGCTGTTGAGTTTGCCCATGGTGCGGTTGTTGATGGAATGCCTTGACTTGGTGATGGATTGACCCAGGGGGCTCTTGTACCTTCTGGTGGTGGTGGTCGGGACGTCGATATGCCCCCCGAACCCGTCGGTTGATTTGCTGTGTGTACAGTTTGAGTTGCTGGTACTGCATGCGGATCTTGATCCCAGCTAAATAATGACCCGAATGGAAAATGTTGTACGACTGGAAATTTTGATAGCACTTCTGCATTGTACATCTTGATCATACCCTAAAATGTATCAGCGATGACTCTGGTCGTAATGGTTGGAACTGACCTTATTTATTTTGCCCCATCCTGATCGAACTCCAGAGATATCAAAAAGCATTGGGCTATGTTCCCAAAATGGCCCAGTTTTAACATCATTAATGAAACCGATGGCTGAGAAATACATGTTGTTCTTTCTTTCTCGTTCAACATCCATCTTCTTCGCTACATCTCCTGGGTTTGGAGATTCTGGTAAAGATCCCTCTACTGGCATAGCTTCATCGTCAGTGATAGCTGGACAGTACTGTGACGACCCAAAGATGTATGGTAGAAATGAATGATCATCCAGTCCCCATACACCATGAGATCCAGCTGGCTCCAATGTATAGGTAAGGATGAGACGACGAATCACGCGTAAATAGCTAATGGATATCTTAGCATATTTCTCCTCAAAGTATGGAGAGTAACACATACGGCTCTATAATTCCGATAACAATACTTCTTTCCAACTCGCCTCCAGCCAAAGATATTTTGGTGAATCCACCCAATTTCCAAATACATCCTAAGAAAGCCAAAAAGCTAAGTTCATGACCAGTTCCATAATCTAGTCTTTGCGCACTTCCAAATCCACCCAACAAATAAGAACTAAGTTCATCCAAAGCCGATACTTCGCCGTCTGGAGAACCACCGCCAAAATGAAGAACTTCAGCCGGTAAATACTGCTTCAGTAAATCCTTCGACCTAGTCTCCAGTATATCATACCATTTTCGAAAGCTAACATTTCCAAATCTTCTTGGTCCTGTATCAGGTGGTGCTTCATCAATAAAGTCATTAATATTCTGCAATAACTCCTGTATTTTCTTAACAGGTTCTGATAACTGGAGAGGAGAATCTAATGACCACGTCTGAGGGTCTTGGCCTATCTCAGATGATTTCCTGGGACACATGGCGATATTGAGTTGCATAACAAACATGCCAATATCGGCATATGCCTTTGATGTGAGGAAATGGGGCACATCGTGACCTTCATGAATTCTCTTTATAGGTTTTATAAAAGTATGAGGTTGAAATGGGTGTAGAATTGGTAAACTTCGTGATGAAGGAAACTCTGAAGCAGAATTCGGGATCATTTGTTGTGAAGCCATCTTTAACTTCTGTTGTTGATGTTGATGAAGATATAAATTCGAGATGTTTCAATGATGTTTTTCATAGGGTACGCAAGCCACATCTTATCGTATCAAAGAGCTATATCCCTGTTTGTAGCGAGCTCTTTGATTGGTGTAAACGTTTCGTATCAATATCTGCCGCATTTCTCTGGATCCATTATCAAAATTTCCCATCCATCTTTTGTTCAATCGTCATACCGGTAGTCTCATAGAAAATAACCCATCGGAGTTTATTGATCAATTCATCTGAATAATCTCTCTGTCCTGATCTTGAAATCTGCCTGTTCGAGAGTAACTTTCCTAACACTCCCACTACACACGACATACTGTACTAAATACGGCGTTCGCGCAAGCTTTCGATGCCAGTCAACTTTTTCTCAAACAAGCTTCGGAAACTATGAAAAGAAGTACTCGCAGTCAAACTGGTAAGAGCATCCAATTTTCTTATACACAATCATATCTAATCATTTGTTGACAATAATAGGGAAACGGGGTGATGCCTTATCGGCAGTTCAAAGTCGCAAGGAAGCAGGCTACGCCCGCAATTCACCGTCGACAGCTCATATCAGTAGAAATAGAATCGCATGCAAATCATGAGGAAGGGGAGGCTGAAGCACAACTGCAACTTACGAATCGATCCGGACTAGAGCCCGAAGACATGACGGGCGAACTCGAAAATCCCCAGCCAAAATCAGCACCTGCGAGAAAAGCCACAGAAGAGCGTTCTCGAATCCAAACCCGTCAAATGACCAGAAGTAAAGGAAAAGCTAAGGCGCAAGATGCTCCAGAACCTCACAATACTTCTCAGCAAAAGCGCAAGCGAGACCAAGATATTTTTGATGTATTCATAACCTCAGAAGACGAGGCTGACGCGCAAGGTAATGGCCAATTGAAGTCCCCCAGGCGAGCAAGTAAACGACAAAATACAAATGGCACCTCGGAACATAAATCAAAGATCATACCAGCTAAAAGACCTAGGGGTCGCCCTCGCAAGAAGGTCATTGAGGAGGAACCTATTTTCGAAAATGAACCTGAGGAGCGGGCTGATGATTCAGATGCAGATCTTGTTGACCCGGCAGATATCGGCAAGGCTGTTCCTACAAACGCGCAGCAAATGAGAGAAGTTGACGAGGAAGACGACGAGGGAAACGAAGACAACGTTGAAGGCGAGGTCGAACATGGCGATGATGACAACGATGGACCCGAGGATCAAAATGAGGGTGATGACGTAACCGGCTACCAGATGTCCCCGGTTAAACCAAATCGCCGTGTGTCTCGGGGACAACATTTGAAGAGCGCGAAAAATTCGAGGACGATCAGCAGTAATCATGCAAATGGCATCCATAACAATGGGAGCAATCAGTCATCTTCCCGTTCAGGACGCAGAGAAGAGGCAGCTAGAAAAGCAGGAGAGAGGTCTGGAGAAGCTGCTGATGTTGGAGAGGAACCCGAGGAGGAGGTTGATGATAGTACTGATTACGAGGAAGAAGAGGATGAACAAGAGCTCTCCCGAAAACTTGCTCTTTGGAGTGGGATTATCGACGTCCATTTCTTTCTCAGTGTCAAAAGGATCTCAAAACGCCTCGGCTGCCAAAAAAATGTAGCTGGGAATACATGGGACACAGTAACTCCGGTGGCTCGCGGCGTTAAAACGAACTCGGGAAAGATATTGAAAAAAGCCTTAAAGAACCTTCGAGCACATTATCAAGATCTTGATCATGCAATGGACGAAGGGGACGAGACCAGTCAGATCAAGGCCAATTCAGACATCAACCAAACCACTGATTATTTAAATAGGATGGTAGACAATATGTTACAGCCTCTTGCTGCAGATATTTCTGATCATTATCAAAATCGAAGACGTAAATTTTTGACGGATGTATACATTGTTCTCGTTCGTAAATTTCTAACGGTCTTGAAAATCGCTGTTCTTACATATGGCAAGTATCACCGGTTGTCAGACGAGGGTTTATTGGTGGTGATCAAAATCACTAAGGTAATCCTTCGACTTTTTGAAAATCTCGACAAACAGAAGAAGGAATTACAGCCTAAAGATTGCGGTCAGACGAAGCAGCCTATAAACGCGCTTCGCCCTTTTTTGCGAGATACCTTTTTGAAGAATTGTCAGGGGGAGCTTGGGGAAAGGAAGCGAATAGAAGAACGAGCGGAAGAACGAGCGAGAACCCAACAAAGTCAAAGTCATCGCCAAGAAGAAGATGCCAGACGGGAAGCTGAGGAAAGAGAGGAAGCACGAAGGATTAGAGAATATAATCAAGGTCTTCTAGCTGGCGTATTGAACGATCCGGAGAGAGGCCGTCAGATCAAACTTCATGTGAAGCAGATTGAAAACTCAAGGCGCTCGCAATCTGAAAAGGTTCAACTGGAGTTGGATGCAATCCGTGCCAAAAAGTCGGCTCCTAGACGACAAATCACACGAGAGGAAGCCGCTGCTATGGCGCGTAGAAACCAAAGAAACGTCAACTGGGATGACCCATTATCAGAAGATGATGAACCTGGCCGAAACGCCAAAAGGTAGGCAGATATTCTATCCCATTGCATTCCTTTTTTGACATAGATACAGCAGTGGTATCTTTTCGCAGTTTCAAAGAAAAAATAATACAGCTCCGGTACCGCCTAGCGCCCCCTCTCCCTCTCCTTCTCCCTCTCCCGAATCAGAACCAGAGCCACCAGCACCTATTGGCTTTAAAGATATTCCCGATTCAGAAAAACAAAACTTCTATGATCATTTCAAAGAAAAGTACAGATTAGAACTGGAAACAGGCTTAGAAGATGAAGAATTCTGGGATCGACTACAAAGAAATCTATGTGGTGGTAGCTATACACTAGATGAGATATTTGGCTTCGCAAAGGAATTACAGGTGACCCTAGATGATGCACATGAGAATGGGAAGTTCCTAGGTGATGAACATTTATGGACTCTTCATGTTTGGGAGTGGGTGTAGAGTAGGAGTAGATTTGTGAAGGGGGGTTTGGGAGTGTGGAGTGGAGTGGAGGCGCGATTTGCTTATGTTGGTGTTGGATTGGTGTATTGGTGTATTGAGTCGGAGATACTTATTACGATACTTATAACTCGAGTGCGTGTCGAGGAGTTCACATGATGTAACTGATGATGCGGATGGGATGTGGGATGATGGGATATGGATGTATGGCGTAAATGGATAGTGGGGGAGGGTAATTCTTGTTTGTTATATAGTGTGATACCCAATGGATGGATGGATGGATGGTGTGTATATGATATGCATGCTCGTTTTGATATTATATGATATAAAACCATATATAGATGGGTTTATTCTGGTGCTGGTGTTTTGATATTACTGTACTTTATATTACTGTACTTTATATTACTGTACTGTAGGATTAATCACCTAGTATATACTGTAGAAACGAAATTTTGATTCAAGTATGAGTAAGATTATCAGTATGAAGTTTGTTCGGAGTACTGAGTATTATCTTATATACTCGAGTACCACTCGAGTAGGTAGGTATACAGTATAGGAAAGTCATTGTGATCAATAAATACTACCTAAGGTTATGATCTAAGAGGAACCCGGGTAACCCGGGTAGCCTCACCCGCAAAAGGATGGATGAGTGGATGATGGGTATGATTGGATGATTGCTTCGGGTACCTGGATATGACGATATGTACAGCATAACCGGCGCGATAGGTTGATAAGATGATAAGTTGATGTGATGTTACAATAGTGACCGGCTTTGGCTTATTGGAATTGGTTGGATTGGTTGGAATTAATTGCGGTACATCGATCGCAGACTACTGCTGTCTTCGCATGGACTTGCTTAATTGGGTATTGAAGCTGTGGGTTGTGTCATACACATATACCTCGGATTAGACTGGACTGGACTATGAGAGGGGGGGGTATATATATATATAGAGAGAGTGTGTGTGAGAGAGAGAGAAGAGAGAGAGAAGAGAGAGAGAAGAGAGAAAGGAAAGGTTTGAAGGTTGAAAGGTTGAGATTGAGATTGAGATTTCCTTTAGCAAAAGGGCTAAATTTCATTCAAATTCCAAAGAAAATCGAGAAAGTCGAGAGAAAGATACTAGGCAGTTCAAAATGGCGAATACGGAAGTGGAGGGAGAAGGATATGCTAAAGGACCGAGGAATGCGGTGCAGAGATATAGGGCGCGAGGTATGTATATATATATATATATAATCTTCTTTTTTGGTTCTTTTTTGGTTTATCTTCATTTCACTCTCATCTCTCCCCTCTCTCCCTCTCCATCCATCCATCCATCCATCCATCCACTAAACATCCCTCCCCTCCCCTCCTCCAGGAAAATACGACTACAACACAATTCACACCATCATCAACTCCTCCCCCATCCTACACGTCTCATTCCACACCCCCGATCCCGAAGATCCGTTTCCAGCCGTTCTCCCCATGTTGGGTTTTATGGGGAACTATGCTACTGCTACGAGTATATCTACCGATACTTCTAACCTTGACCTTAAGGTTAAGGACGAACAAGAAAATATTGGAAAAGAAATAGGAAAAGGAGCACATTTGTATTTGCATGGATATGTAAGTAGTAGGTTGATGAGGATGGGTAAGGTAGCTGGGGAGGAGGGGGAAGGGGGGGAGAGGAACGAAGATGGAGAGGGAGAGGGAGAGGGAGAGGAAAAAGTAAAAGGTTTACCAATGACGATTGCGGCGACTTGTTTGGATGGATTGGTTTTAGCGCTGACGCCGAATAATCATAGTGAGTTTTTATTCTATTTTTTTGTTTTCTTTTTGGGTTTCTTTTGGGTGGGAAGAAAAACTAACAATACGATAATAGGTTACAATTACCGCAGTGCAGTAATGCAAGGATATGGGCAAATCGTCGAAGATGCAGATGAGAAACTGGTAAGTCGTCCTCGTCTTTTCTATACAACTCCTCTATTCCTTCCCTCACCCCCTCATCTCCTTCTCCCCCCCCATCTATCCATCTAGCCATTCACCTAGAAATATACTTTGGAAAAATTGTTCAGCCAGTATAGAAAATTGTATCTGGATCTGAATCAGGCTAATAATACAATACATAACTTTAGTGGGCAATGGAGAAAATCACAAATTCGGTTGTGGATGGGCGATGGGAACATACGCGAATTCCCCCTAATAAAACGGAAATGACAACAACCCAGGTACCGCCAATATTCCCACTTTTTTTCCTTTTTCTACCCTTTTCCCGACTCTCCCTTCCTTCCCCCCCCCTTCTCTCTCCCCTCTTCCACCTTCTCCCCTCCCCAATCCACCAACACCCTTCCCCCTTCCCACTAACACACCCCCTCCCCCCCTAGATCCTCCGCCTAACCCCCCTCAGCGCCTCCGCCAAGATCCGGCGCGGAAGCCCCCACGACGACCGACACGATCTAAAAGACGTTTTCCTCCGAGAACGAGTATGGACGGGCGTGATACCCGTTAGTGTAAAATACGGAACGCCCATTGCTGGTGGTGATTGTTTGGTCAAGGAGGTATGTTTTCTTCTTCTTCTTTTTTCTCTAAAAAGGAATTGTATATTTGCTTTGCGCAGGGGGGGAGGTCCGGATGTGGTTATTGTGGGATTATGGGATTATAGGGGTAGTTGGAAAGGGAGAGAAAAAAAGGAAAGGAAAGAAAAGAAGGAGAGGAAAGGAAAAGAGAAAAGAAAGAGAAAGGAAGAAAAAGCTAACATAAACCACCCAAAACCCAAGGTACCAAAACACATAACCCAATTCATCAACACGAAGAATAAATCAGATGAAGAATATGCGGTTCACATGGCGGAGGAAGAAGTCAAGGAGTGATACAATACAATAAAATCAAACGATCGATCGATAGATAGATATGTCTATCTATTTGCACATAGGGAGAGGGCAGAGGTGAAGGGATTGATTTGCATATGATAAATAGCTATGATATCCCTCCCATCCATCATCCATACAACTTTTCTAAAGATGGAATTCTAGTTGAACTTACCGCATTTCTAATAATCAATAATCTCAATAATCTCAATTAGTAAGCAAATCATGACATACATACACACCTACATTCATCATGCATCGAGATTACTTCCCTTCCCTTCCCTTCCCTTCCATTTTTCACTCTCTACTCGAGTATATCATATCATATCCAACCCCTTCCTCACCCCTTCCTCAATCCCCTCCTCAATCCCTTCCTCAATTTCCTCACCTCTTCTCCACCCTTCCTCACTCCCTTCCTCAATCCCCTCCTTACCACCTCCTCACTCCCTTCCCCAATATAAATATACTCGCACTCAGCACTCAGTACTCATACTCAATAATCCCAACAAATTTCCCAAATTTCCCAAATTTCTCAAACCCTTTCGATTCATCCATCCAACACAACACAAGATAAGACAAAAAGAAAACTATATATATATATGAACGATAGATCATACTCAGTAGAAAGAAAAATCACTTGATTCCTTGTACTCATAGATTTCCTTTTGAGATTATTCATTCATATGTGGGTGGTACCTGTATAAATTAATGATTCCGATTGATCAACAAACTTCCCATAAGAAAAAAACTCAAAAAACAATATAAAATAGCATATCAAAGTTTGAAGTTTGGACTAATTCATTCATTCCTTTTGACTACCTCATTTCCTCATTTCCTCATTTCACATGTCTACTCGAGTACTGTAGTACTACAGTATCCACCATCGACAATTTCTACCCAGACTCTCGACTCTCACTTCCAATTGACTACTCGAGTACAGTAGCATCAATTTAATGAATAGAGAATCCATGTATCTCATCTCATATTATATTATATCATATCATTTCATTTCACAAAATAATCGAATAAAATGACATGGATAGATAGATAGATTTGCATATCTTCTTCTCTCCTCTCCTCTCCTCTTCATTCTTCTGGACCTACACACACAGAAGCTATACGATATCTTTAGACGTTCGCACATGAAGAACATCGACATATGAGTCCTCGTCCTCGTTCTCGTTTGAACAAACGCTTTATTCCTGCTCTCGTCCATACACCCACTACCTGGATTACTATCCGTCTCAGTCCTAACCTCCTTTCCTAATTACCACACCATTGCCTTCCTCCAAAGTTGGAGAAGACTAATATACATAACATTAAACACGTGCGTCGCGTTGGCGCCTGTTCGCCCGACCTGCAAGCCATGCAGATACGCAATAAACAAATCCTCTCGTCGCAGCTTCCCCAGTTTGAAACTTACATTGGAAGAATTGTCAAATGAGTAGAGCCTTTTCCCATCCTTGAAGCCTTGAAGCCTACTTTCCCCGTGTATTCATCCATGTAAGCGTGACAACAAAAGAAATATTATCATAAGCCCCCTTCAAGGTCTCGTACAACGTACGGATTTACTCCAAAAAAAACTCCCACTCCCATCCGTGAAATCAAAGGGTATGCTGTGAACCACCCTGTATATGTGCGTAAAACGTTTGATCGCCAAAACCTCATATTCCAGTCGTGACGTTAGATTGATCATAAAAAATTGTAAAAAAGAAATTGTAGAGAATTGTTCCAGCAACGATGAAGCTTTGGTTCCAATCCGATTAAACCGTCGACTCATGTATTTCGGTAACATTGGTAGTTTCTACTGCTGAGTCGTCAACAACCTTAGAATCAGCTGGTTGATCCGCAGTATTTGAGGCGTCCGCTTCAAATTTTATTTCAGCAGTCGGTTCAAAATTTATCAAATTGTTTGCTGCAGTAGTCGCAGTGCCAGGTCCAGTGCTTTTATCAGCATCATCCATAAGGGGTTGTTCGGTAGTTGGTGTGTCTTCTTCATTACTGACATCTGTCGGTAGGTCACTGTGGGATCCCGAGCCAACCTTGTTCGTACCATTGATCGCTTCGCTCATAGCATTGAGCCTCTCATCATATATTAGTGGTCGCCTTTTGTCATCCCTGGGTGTTGAAGAACCTGTGCCACTGTCGACTAAATCCTTGTCAGGTTGGAGCGCTCCTGCACCCTTTTGAGGAGGATTCTGAACTGGCGTTTCATTGGATGGTGCTGTTGAGGATTGGAATACTGAAGGTTGCATTTTGCGAAACCAACCTCCACGTTCCCATCCTCCGGGTTGGTACAAGCACGATTCTCGAACATTGCTATCAACGATCCCTTCGAGCAGTACGTTGAGACGTTTGAAGTCTATGGGCTTCAATATCCAGCCATCGAAGCCAGCATCGATATATATCTGTCGTTCACGTTCGAGAAGAGAAGCCGATACGGCAAATATAGGCACTCTTCCATTGAGCTTCGCTCGTGGAGAAAGATTGAGGTGGGTCTTTTCGAAAGATCGGATCATCTTTGTTGAAGTAAGTCCATCAACTATCGGCATTTGCATATCCATAAGTACTACATCATAGCGTGTGCTCGGTGCTGATGATGTTATGGCGGACTCGGGCGAGTCATTGACGTTGTCTCTATAGACACTTGCACACTCTTCCCCATTAATGGTGTGATAGACTTCGTGACCACCCTTGTCCAGTCTCTTATTGATAATGCGACTATTAACAGGATCATCTTCAGCAACTAAAACCTTCAGGTGCTTTGTATCGAGAGATCTTGACTCTGGTGCAGGTGCATCTTCACGCGGTCCACCTTGCAAAAGTGTTGGGACCTGAAAATTGGTTTTTACCTTTGCTGCAACTGGAGGAGGATATGAGTCATCTGTAGTTTCCGAAAACTCATCCGGCATCCTAACCGCTTTCACTGGTGTTTTGCTACCGGCAATGGTCTCGAATCCCGCGGTTGAGGACTCTACTCTTAGATTATTAGGGGAAGTGTATGATGCTGAGCGTTTTAGCTTTGTAGGTCGGCCTGAAGTTGAAGGGGGCATCGGCACACTGCTGACACTATGTCGATCACTGTTGTTGACACGGTTCAAATGTTCTCCTTGTGGATTGCCGATCGGGCCAGAAATAGCATCAATTAATCGATCCACATGACTTTTACCGCTAACTTTGCTGCTGGTAGAACTTTTGAAGCTGTGTAAACTTGCAATCCCTTCTAGACTCGGCTTGCGAGTAAGCGAAGATTCGGCGTTTGATCGGATAGTGTTTGCTTTATCAGCAAGGGTCACGTCGCCAGCGATATCTGCGGGAGGGGGTGGCATCGCACTCGGAGATGATATAGAAGGTATGTTGCCGAAAACTTCCCTTTCTTGATTCCCAGAAGTTTGTGGATCATCACCAGGAAGCAAAAAAGGTAATTGAATGACGAACCGTGATCCTTTGCCTATCTCCGACTTCAATCGCAGCTGGCCGTCCATATTTCTGACAACTCTGGCTACCATTGCCAGACCAAGACCTATAGTACGATTCCCAGAAACAAGGACTTTCTCGCCACCCTCCACATCTTCAAGCAAGTGATCGCCATCAACTTGCTCAAGATCTCGGAAAATTGTATCAAGCTTTTGGTTCGACATGCCGGCTCCCGAATCTTCAACTATAATTTCAATGTTGACTTTGTTCTCGATGATTTCTCGCAACCAGATGTCAACATGGACAAAGCCACTTGACGTGTGCTGCACAGCATTTGCCGTGATATTAGCAACTGCTTGTCTGACGCGTTTTTGGTCGCCATGCACAAATCGTGGAACGCCAGGGTGTTCAATCACGGTATATTCAATACCCTTACGCTTAATATCACCATTAAACAAGTCGGTAGCTTCTCGTATTGCAGCAGGGAGATCAAAGATTTCGTCTCTAACTAGATCCATACCTTCCTCGGTTTTTGTTAGATCCAACAAATCATTGATAACATAAATTAATGACTTAGAAGCGGAGTGGGATTTGGCCAAGTTTTCTCGTGTCTCTTGGTCCAATGTACCCTCGAGGGCAATCTCGAGGTAGTTGATGATAGCATTCAGGGGAGTTCTGACTTCATGAGCCGAATTTGCCAATAGTATTCGTGTAAGCTGACTGTTCTGCACTGCGGCTTCTTTTTGACGCCAGACCTGTTTTCGAATGTCAGTAAGAATAAAGTGACAATCTAATAACGGTTGGACTTACCTCGATGAACTTTCCATAAACAAGGCAGAGCACGGCAGCGGTCTCGACTTGTTCCTCCGTCCAGTCGCGGCATTTGCCAACTACAATTTCATTCCATGTCTTGAAACTTTTTCTGGGCTCCAAATAGCCCTCGGTTCCTTCTTTGATAAATTTCTCATATGGATTGCCAGCCCATTTGACGTTTCTGACTTGTCCGCCACGGAAAAAGACGATAAAGTCATCCCCGTCTGAGCTTAATGGTACTAAAAGTAAGCCAGCAATAACGTTGAAGCCTGGAGGATATTTAAGATCGGGGAAATCTTGTCTGATGTCCTGGGATGTGATCACAGATTTGATTTTACGCATTCGCATATATTCCAGCATGGCAAGTGCCTCATGAGATTGGTCGACCTTCCCCAATATTTTCGTCTCTCCTCTAATTGAAAGGAGACCAAAATCTGCATCGAATAATTTTAAAAGGTCGTCAGATGATGCTATGATGTAACCGGAAGGGTTAGCTTCTGTCGGAGCAGTGTTGATAAGCTTGCGGGCTTGCAGTCGTGAAGCGTATGATAATCTCTCAATATTTCTTGATGCCGTATCACCGACCAGCCGGCACATCTTTCGAATAGGGAAAGACACTCGCATGCCTTTCGTACCATACCCGTGGCAAGCAATCAAGCCCCACAATTCTCCAAAAGCATTTATAGAAATAGACATCGAGGATCGCACTGCCATATTCGTCAGATATTTGACGTGGATAGGTGACATGGCTCGCTATCGGGTATTAGCAACAATTGTGGGATATTTGATATGGCCCTCCGAAACTTTTCGGGTTTGTTGGTACAAGAACTTACAAGATAAGCATATGATAGATCAAGAGGGTTTTCAAGCTCCTCGATGCCGCGGCAAACGAGTCGTGCCGTTTCTAAATCCCTGTCATAAAGAAGTCGGACTTTGTTAATTTTGTATAACTCTCGAGCTTGCTTAGGGATGTCTGATGCTGGGAAATTGAGTCCTTTATAGAGGTCCTTAGTTGCTCGAGGATCAACGAGTTCTGTGACCACTCGGCCGTTGTATGAAGAATCAAATTGATATATCATGACTCGATGAAAACCCGTCAATTCTTTGATCACGCCTACAAGAATTTTGAGAAAAAGCTCTAAATTTGGCGCAGTGGCAAGCTGTTCTTGTACTTGGGACATAATGTTGAAGACTTCCATAGCGGCAGCCTCGCCCTTACGCTTGCGAGCATTTCTCAGTACCCTAAGTGGCTTGCTGCTATTGACCGTACTCTCATCAAATTCCTCTTTTGTTGGGTTGCTGTTCAACGTATCCTCTGGAGGCTCCGGCGAGTTTTCCTCCTCGGGCACGAGAGGGTGCGTCTGATCATCGTCAAGTTCAAACTCGCAGATGATCACTCCTGGCTGGACGGGGTTTATATGCATAGCTACCCATAGCTTTCTAGATTTGCGAGTTCTGGGGTGACGGATCGAGACAGTGAAAACTTCCGGGCCGTTTGATGCAGGATCTGCTTCGTCGTCGCGAATAAAGTCAATGTGATCAAGGAGGTTTTCCTGAACTTATAAGTACAAACTCCGAACATGGGTTGCTACAAATGACTCACCTGCTGGTCCTCACTTAATATGTCTAGAAAACTATCGAGTCGAAAAAGCTCTTGAGGCGTATATCCAATCAAGCGTTGGGAATTCTCACTGACAACACGAACCAAAAGCTGGTTATCTTCGTGCTCTGATAATGCAACAAGTAAGCCGAAGCCTTGTATAGCTCCAGGAATATGGATCGGTTCATCCTCGCATGTTTGCAACACATCTCCATCCCGACCAGTGATAATGGCATGACCTTCTGCAGTCACGATGTGCTTAAATCTAGCTGTCACTAGCCCGCCAACCTCATCATCCTCGGAAATCGACACATTGGCGATCGATGATCCATCTCCTGTACCCTTTGCGCTGGAACCACGTGTATTGACAGATCTATCGGATGTATCGTCGAGGAATGATTGTATGCGATTGCCTTGGTGATCTGCTTGTCTCACGTCCGCGCCAGATTCTGCCTGACCTTTTTGGCGGGGGGTTGACCTTCCATCCGAATCTGAATATTGCCCACTACTCTCACGTCCATCTTTGCTCACCGCACTAGGGAGACGTGTAAAATAATCATTCTTTTCAGTTGAAGCGGAGCCTCTAGCTGAGATTGAGTGTGAAGTCTGTGTAGGATCGACAGACACGACGCTTCGTATTGGGAATACTCGATCATGAATAGTAAATGCCGGGCTACTAAGCTGCTTATCTGAACTAGCGCTCCATGTTGATGCGCCTTGGGCAGATGAAACTGCATCGCCTTTGCGAATGTCGGAGGACCATAATCGTGGTTTTGTGGTTGGGGATATAGGAACTGGTGTGGAGCCACCTCTTGAGCTTCGCGGCCGAGATGACGACCGAGAAATATCTTTCAATGGCACTTCGTTATCCTTTGATGATTGGACATTATCATCGGGATCGGGCAGCATTGCAAGAAGCTTGTTGGCCTTGGGTAGGTCCGCCTCTATTGGGGTATCCAATTTGTATCCAGAGCTTCTGTGCGAACTAGTTCTATTAGTAGTGTTAGGAAAATGTGTTATTCACAGCAAACCTTTTACACCCTCATGTATTTATTTTCGTTTGGTTTTGGTGGGTGCTCGAAAGTCGTTCGTAAGATCGTTTGTAAGATGTAGGCTTTTCCCTAAACCGTAAAGAATACTTGCTGTCTGATCCTCTCTCGATATCAATGATACCAAATAGATTGACCATGCGCAATAATGAGAGCAGTGATACGGAGCTTGAGGATAATGAGAGTGGCGAAGGAGAGAAAGAGAGGAAAAGAACGTTCTGTATCGACAAGTAAATGATATCGATATCGATAGAGAGCGAATGGAGAATGATCAAGGATGTGCAGATTTGCAAATGTGTCGGTTTGCACAGATAGCGGATACGTTCTGAAACTTCTGAAAGTACTGAAAAGGATGAGGGTATCCTGAAATTGAATTCATTTGTACCTCATAGACAGACAGACAGACAAGGCTGATGGGTGAATTGAAGGTTGAGAGCTTCGAATATTTGAATATTCGCCTAGGGCAATGATTAATTATGGGTTGGCGAGACCAGAAGTGGCGAATTGATGGATTGTGTGGGGTTTTTGGATATTAGATAAGATCGGATTTGAATAATTCCTATGGGATTTAGAGAGGGGGTTAGAGCAGTACCAATCATTTCAATTGGTTCGTATCGTTATATAATAGAGCTTTTATTATAATTACTGATATTTAAAAATTTGATCTATATTAATTAATTTAATAAAAGTTTAAAACTATTTATGATTTATAAGCTACTTTTTAGATATTATATAATATCTATAATTTTTCTTTAATTTTCTTATAAATATAATAGAATTACTTATATAATATAAACCGAGATATATATAAACTTTATAAACCGAGATATATTTATTTATTTATTTACTTACTTATAATCATAGTTTCGAGTTCAGAGAATTTCAGGGTCTATGTGCTAGCTCAAGATACCGAATATTAGATTACAACTTGAAGAACCCCGAAAATGCAATGTATCGTTACTGGGCAAGGAAGAGTGTAACAATACACAAGTACAATGGCAAATGGTATTCTCTAAAGGAACCGATGTCCAATACAATTAATTCACTTGGTATTATTTGAGATATCTTGATCGAATATCTTATTGAAACAAGAACAATAGAAAGAAATCCGCAAACGTTATAGCATCTCCCCTACTTTAACGAGAAAACTCTGCTTGTGGCTTTCCGACCCATCTCTCTACAGCGAGTCTCCGGAGCTTTTGCGCCTCTCATAGTATTGTACTGTATTGTACACTAATATTATTAATATCGAACGGATTGTTTTTGCGTGAAGCTTCAATGACAATTTAGCTCCTTGATCTCCGGAGCTTTTGCACCGCCACACATAAACATCAAACAAGCGTCTTTGCTTGAAGCTTCAAGAGTGAATCATACAAACCTCTTGTTACACATGGCATTCTAACACCAGTATCGCAAAGTACAAGTACCCCACGATATCTATATAAAATACAAACCTCAATTCATTTGTACTCATATACATATTAGAAAGACCGCTACAGCCCATCCTGAGGTTTCCTTTCCTCGTCTCGCTACGCTCCGTCGTCTTTTGAGCGACGATTAGACTAAGAATGGCTACAGCACATTTGACAGGCAAACTATCATCTCTAGCTTTCACGGTGGGTAGATACGAGTACGAGACAAAACACATATATTTCAAGATGATAATCGGTTATTGATAAGGCTATGCAACACATTTTCTTCTGCTCGTCCGCTATAGTCCGCCACTTGTCCGCCATTGCTTGGGGCTTCGGTTTTCGGGTTTTCGGATCTTCGGGTTTTCAAGCGGAATGCATTTACCCCTCCTTCCTCCTTCCCCCTTCCCCTCCCTGTCGTAACGATATATGAAAAATTTCATCTCCGTCCGCACTCAAGTCTAAAGTGTAGCGTCGGTATTATCCTTTTTCTCATTCATTTCTTATTCGTCTGCTCAATATCAGTATACTACGAGTACAGGGGTCAACTAGAACTTCTGCAGTTACAGAGTTCTACCAACCAATAATTAACATCTCGTCCTATCTGTTTATACATCTCCATCGTCTTCTTCCCTTGACGTTTTACATCTATGAAAATGACAACGGCGGTCGTTCCACGGTGGTGGGCATCTACTCTTGTTCAAAATATACTTTACTCTGGATGTTCATCACCCAGCTACTTTTTTATCGCAAGTGCCTAGTAGCCAACACCTACACGTGTTTCTCCCCTTGTTTCTCAATTCTATGTTAATGTTACCGAGTTTGTATGCTCATTCGAGGAAAGCATTGTCATCTGGGAGTAACCGAGTTGTGCATCATATCATGTATCCAGACACTTATCACTACGCAAACAATAAACATCATATGTAAGGTCAAGTGGCCTCGCGTCTCATTTTCTCAATATCCGAGATAAATCCAACAAGCTGTGAAGCTAGGGTTGGACGCTTTATGTAAAGTAGGGCTCTATTACGTATAAAGTGTAATCACACCTACGAGTAGCTGCTTTTTTATTCGCCCTATTTTATAATGATATTGTATCACATATAGAATTTGAAGTTATTAAGAACTTCATCACAAATCTCTAATTATAGGTCTGTTAGCCCCCTTCTTTACCTTTATCCTGTAGGAAAAATATGGCTAGAGACAAGTAGGGGGAAGAGGGAGGGGTTAGTAGGTCTACGATTATTATTAAAGGAAGTATACCTCGATTTGATCAATAATAAGCCTATTTTACTCTCTATACTAATACATAAATTACGTGTCGTAATTATATGAATTGTATTATTATGTGTGATTTAATTATGTTTTTCCCAACCCTATATGAAGCCCATCCAATCCTCAAGCGAATTCTTCTCAAGCGAGTAATTTAATTCACTCGACCTCCTCTCCACTCTACCAATTCCCATACATCCTCCCTCCATTGCAACCAAAACAACATCACGAACTATACTCAAAAATCCAAGAAGTAATATAAAATTGACCAAAAATTTCAAAAAGACAAAAACCTAACCGCCCTCTTATATCAATCTTACCACAAGAGGGTCCTTCTCCATCAAAAGGGGTACGGGCCCCATTGATTAAATGGTACCGTCAGATTCCTAGATTGCCCTTATATGAGGCGGGAGGGGAAACCCCCCGATGGGGGATTTATTACAGGACCCGGTCTGACACTCCTAACCGCTAAGCCATGGCGCCGGTATACTCTAGAAGGATGGATGGCTTGAAGAGGGAAGAGAGATGATGGTGTATAAGTAGTTAGTTGGTCTCGGTCTTTTATTTTATAGGTGTCCATATTTTTATCAATTTATGGAATACCTACCGTATCAAAACCCCAACCATTTGATCAAACTCAAACTCACATCTGATTCTCAACTTCTCAAGCATGAATCTCCCTGCTAATTTTCTACTACAGCACCGGTATCTTCTCACTATAACCAACCATCCACCACCATCCTACCAATCACAAATCCCTCTTCACAAACTCCTCAAATTCCTCCTTATACTCCCCCCTCCACCTACTCAACGGCGCCCTCCCGTAGACCAAATCGCCCGCCCCCCAAGCCATCCTCTTCCGATCCAACTCCTCACTCACATCCCCATCCGGACACACCACATAAAAAACGCCCTCCCCCATCTTCCCCTCCAAATACTCCACCACCTGCTCCCCGGACCACGCCCCCCTCGGTTTCCTCTCCAACCCCACTATCTCCACCTCTCCATCGCTCTTCACTACAAACGGGGAGGAACCCGATCCCGTCATCCCAGTGTACGTCCACCCTGGCACCAATAAATGCACACCCGTCTCCTTCTCTTTCAAATCGAATGATAAATGTTCGGCTAACGCTTTTACGGCTGCTTTGGAACAGTTGTAGGCTGGGTTTCCTGGGGGGTTGGTGATTCCTTGTTTACTTCCTGTGATGATTATTGAGGAGGGAGAGCTATGCGATGTGACGTAGGCAAGAAGACTGTTAATGCCATTTATGACACCAAAAAGATTAATGTTGAGGATTTTGTTGAAATATTCGGTAGAAGAGGAGTTTGCGAAACCGCCGCGTTGAGAGGTACCAGCGTTGAGGGCGAGGAGATGAAGTTTTCCTTTGATGTGTTAGTTTATTTGTAATTTTCTCCCTTTCTTTCCTTTTCTCATTCCTTCTCTCCCTCTCCCTCAAACCACCCATCCATCAAAACAGGACGGGCAACTAACCATCAAAATCCCCCTCCACCACCTCCCTCACCCCCTCCCACTCCTCCACCTTCCCAACATCCACCTTCAGCCCCACCACCTGTTGCGAACCATCCGCCTTCTGCGTAAGATACGTTTGAGCCGCACCCAAATTATCCCCATGGTTATCTACCAGGATAATGTTCATACCATAGCCTAAACATCTAATAGCAAGCGTGAGACCGATTCCGGAAGCGCCGCCCGTGATGAGGGCCGTGTTACCGGGGGCGAAAGAGGGCGGTGGTGACATTTTCCGAGAGGTAATTGTGTAACGGGATCGAGATTGAGATTGGGTGAGTTTCTGTTTATGAAGGGAATTCTTCGTTTGAAGTTTTTGGGGCAATAGAGGACCCGAGTCTGAGATGGGGATTGAGCTTGAGGGGTTATTGTCGTGAAGCTTTAGAAGAGATGAGCTGTGAAATGCTGAAGAGTAAATGAGTCTTGATTGTTTAATTACAGAAGAAGAAACAATAGAAAATCTCTTCATTTGTACAATAAGGAGTTAAAAGGTAGAAGAAAAGGGTGAACTGTTATTATTTAAAGCATTGCGAAAAATAGGTACCTAAGCATTTGAGTGAGGGGTGAGCTCGGCTGCATTGTGACGTATGAACAGGGGTAGCTGTAACTATTCGTATCTTATCACCGAGTAACTCCGTATCTCCTTTTGAAGCATCGAGTCCACATTGACATACTCGAGTTAGTGTAGGACAATTCATCTACTAACAATTTGTTCTTCGTTTTAATCCATCTCGCATCTCCTATCCCTATTTTTCGCATCTGTCGCTTCCGTCGCTTACTTCGCGATCCCCTATTTAGCCTTACAATAACTATTACACACAAGCAGAACTTCATTCCATTCCGTCAAGTCCAAACTCCTTTCAAATCATCCTGATATCATGAATGAAAACAAACCTCAATCTCAATCCTATACCATCCTAACCTATCCTGCCCTCACCTTACCCGTGCTGACCATCAAAGCAGCAAGCTCCTTCACATTATTACTTCCCCAAATACCTTCCGTACCTCCCTTCCTCCACTCATCACTCGTAGCATCCTCTCCACCTCCTCTCATCCCATCCCCACTAATAATTTCCAAATCTCTCCTTTGCGAACTAATCCACCTCTTGATAAACTCGGTAGGATTTTTTGAAAGGGCATCAAGGAACGCATGTTTTGATTTAGAATTTGCGATTGCTCGGATCATTACCGCGAGTTGTTTGTCTAAGGTTGCAATTTCAAGGAGATTGGCGGCGTAGACGGGATTTCGGGTGGCGGCTCCAAGAGCGGCTTTCAGGGGATCTTCGACTGTTACTTGGACGTCATAGATTGTAGGTTGAGGATTCTCGTGAAACTCTTTGTCTACACGTATAGTGTAGTGGAGGCGGACTGGTTGGAGGATTGTTGTGTGGGATATGATGGCATCACCGAGTTGGGGCCAATACCCCTTTTCTCGACCCGGGAAAAGCTATATAATATCAGTTTGATCCAATTAGAGAAAGTGAAATGAAAGCATACTGGTCTAAGTCGCTCGTCAAGCTCGAAAGTTCTCTTCTCGTCATCATCTGCAAGTCCCATAGCTTTGATATAACTCCAAATTCCCATTGTAACTTCTTCACGAGTACCCACATTGGTATCCAAGATAGCTGCGAGAACGGGGCTTAGTTGGAATCTCTCCGGTGTCTCGTCACGGACCAAATTAACGACGATGTTGCAATTTTCATCGCCGGACCTCTTGAATTCTAATTGATCAAAGTCTGCAGCTGCCGGAAGACCATTGGCATTTGGCGCAACGCTAGGTTTCTTCCACTCCACGCTCTGATCTGCTCCATCCTTGGTTCTTTGATTCCGGTCAAAGTCAACCGTCATAGATTTGAAGAAATGTGACAGTTTGTAAAGTCTTCCTGGACTCTTGGTCTTCTTTTTCTTGTCCACATCCATAGAATCGACAACGTTTTCTGTTTCTTCGTCTTCATCATCATCGCTATCGTCGCTATCCTCATCATCCAGTAATTTGCCCTCAATCTTGACCCGAAACGAAGAGTCCATGTTTGTGCTGAAATCAAAAGCATCGACATCCAGAGTATTATCTGATTGCCAAGGCTGATCTTCCACCGTATTACTGACCCAAATTCTCAAAGTTC
The DNA here is from genome assembly GCA_000503235.1 of Sclerotinia borealis F-4128. Taxonomy (NCBI): domain Eukaryota; kingdom Fungi; phylum Ascomycota; class Leotiomycetes; order Helotiales; family Sclerotiniaceae; genus Sclerotinia; species Sclerotinia borealis. The sequence goes on along the minus strand of KI628606.1, from coordinate 64,462 downwards.
TATGTCTCTGCAGAGAATCAGCATTACCCGGACTGTGCAGACTGTTGAATAACAAACCTTGACATTCCTATCCACGCTTTCTCGAATATCTAATCTCTTTCTCGTCATTGTCGCATCCAATCTTCTCTCGAGATCCCTCAACTCTCTATATCTCTGCACACCATCCCCAATAATCACATCCTCTACCCCATCTGAAATATTCTTATCCGTTGGTTCGCTTGCTCGTTTCTTTGCAGCTTCCTTTTGCTTCAAGAGAAGCTGCTGCTGCTGTTGATATTGCTGTTGCGACATTTGTTCTCTGGTTGGTGCGGCGGTTGCAGGTGCTATAATTGCGCATTAGTTTGGTACAAAATTATAAACGTATTAAAGTGCAATAATCGAGCAATGCATAGCAAAATTCTGGCTTAATGAATGGTTAAGAACAGAGAAAGAGAGGCTGATCAAAAAGTAGGGCTCGTTAGGGAAAGAACCAATGTATGATGTGAGACGACAAGGCGCAAACTTTAAACTGAGCTTATTCATACCTATACCTCTTCTATTACCACCAGCATGAGATGTCCGTGAAGGTGTCCCTTGTTGATATGAACGATATTGCGTCTGCATATTGAAGACTTGCCGATGTAAAATGGCGCTCGGGCGAGATTCAATGAACGGAGCTAGATAATGATTTAAAATTGAATTTGCCAATCTTCAATTGGTTTCTCGGTGTGAGATGATTGGTGTGAATTTCTGGATTTGTGGTTCAATTTTGCGGTTGATTGTTAGACACTTTTTGTGATACTTGATGAAGTTCAATTTCCATACTTGTTACAATCGCGTTTAACACGAAAGGCTGAGAAGTGACGGAAATATCACACTAATCTAAGTTTGGCTTAGCTCAATTCACCTCAAATAACCGGTATCAGCCTTTTCTTTTCTCTGTCTCTCTTCTCTTCTCTTCTCTTCAAGACATGAACCCAATCTTCATATGTATAACCTCCGAATAGACTTTATTCCGTTTAATTTCTTCATTTAAAAAAACCATGATCTTTTATAGTTTTATAGGACCATGATTATAAAAACGCCTTAGCTGTTTACAATGATTCCTCCCTGGTCCGATCATTCATTCAAAACCTATTGCTCCCAACTCCAATTATGCTCATATTGTATCCAGCCATCAGTGTCCGCCCATATGTCTCATCTCATCACTGTCTATCGACCTCTACTCTTCTTCGTTTAACGTCCCTGCAAAAGTGCTGGCTTTTGTGCTGGCTCGACTGGTTGCGGTGGCATTCTCTCTATCTGCTTGATCAAGAATTCTCTCTCATCGATGAATTGCTCATCTTCTGTACGATCTTCTAAGAAATGTTTCAAGAAATTTAACAATCTTTCCCGGTTATTGAGTAGTATCCTCTGTACAGCCATGGATTTGTGTGGATTCGCCACAAAGACTTTAAACACATGAAATCCTTCATATTGTACCATCTTTCTCTCATCTCGAAGAAGATTCATGCATATCTTCAAATGCTCTCCTCGGTCAACATATGCTGTCATAACTGTGTAATTGGCTCGATCCAGGAGAATCTCACCTAGGAGTTTTATCGACTGTCTTTTTGTGACATAACTTGCTGATTGAACTAAGATGTTGTTATACTTGTCGAAAAACAGGTCGAAGTTGGTAGCCAAATATTGTGCTACAAGTTGTTTGTGCTTGGTCAATAACTCCTGTACCTGCATTAGCTTTATTCTTTCCAACATGACTACATTGCTCACCCTAAAAGTTGTGAAAGCATCTGCTCCAACCTCGAATGATCCTTGGTCAATCCAATTGAAGAATTTCCAGAAAACTCCTTCTCCAGTCTGCTTGATCTCCGGCTGCACACGATTCAAGCCTTTTGTACTAATATCTCCCTCTTTGATATCATTGTACAGAATGATCGCTGCTGCTGCATCGCTCTTCAGAACCTCTCTCAGGACCGTGCCAGCAGGTGTGGCACTTTCCTTGTGCTCGTAACCGTTACATAGCTCAACCAGCACCTCCGGTCTATTAGTTATAACATATTTAAGTGCCATAGGTTCGCTCTTCGGTGATGCTGTCGCGGGTCGGAACCGTAGAACGTAAGAGAATATGACCTGCGCATCCTTTCTCGACTCGAAAGGAAGACGGTATAAATTAACGGCAAGGAGGTAAAGTAGGTCTTCCTGAATCATTCCGGTTACCAGCTGGTGGACTTGCTCGGGGGTACTTTCTATTTCTGCGAGATAGTCAGTAAGTTGTAGTAGATCAATCGTTACGATTGAATTACCTTGTGTTCCTTGCAAGATGAACTTCATCTGAGATAAAGCTTTTGCCAGATCTTCAGCCTGTCGAATCGTCAGCTCATCCTCAATTCACTTGCTGCTTTCCAATGCGCAGAAAGAATAGAATACCTTCGCAGCACCTCCAGGGCCATCAAGTTTCAATATCAAGTCCTTGGCTTGCTTCGATAGATCCACCGTATTTGGGCGAGGCTTTCGCCCGAATAGAAATGACATCTTTGTACTCGAGGTCAAGTTGTTTGCGGTTGTCTTCAGCTTGGCTTCTGCTCTTTAGGGTGGTTGTTGTGGCTCGATCAAAGTCCGATGTGCTGGCATTCAACAAGTATTTCCCGATTAACTTTTGAATTTGGCATGAACATAAATGCGATTATCCATCAATTGCATGTCATATTTTGATTATGTAGCTGAGCCGTACTCGAGTGGTTGATGTCGTGTATTATCATAATATGAATTCATCCTACATGGATCCCTCCTTCCTTCCTTCCTTCCACTTTACATCAATCTGCCAGTGTAGTGGTGTTCTATTGATATTTAGGAGTTTGACCGAGGTTTATGCGTGCAACCCCTGGTCTATTTCCCCGGCAACCAAAGATCCGATCCGATGCTGTGTTAACGTTGACAGGAGAGAAATGAAGATGAAGTTGTATGTTTTCCTCCACTCAACTCAACTGAACTCAAGTCAACTCAAGTCAACTCAACCTCAACTTAAGATGAACGATGCTGCATTTGCCTGCATTTGTTAAATACTTTCATGTGTGAAGGTACTAACCCTACTTGGTAAGGTTTTATCATGAAAACCCGACGGATGTGATCCTCAACTCTTATCGCACAAAAGCACGTGCTGATAGTGACTTGTTCCTAATAAAAAAATCGAAAATCCCAATCCATATCCCACATGAAAGATTTTTGTTACTTGATATTTTTTTTAACTTGACGGACAACTGAATATTCATATTTGATATTTAGTTGTTTTACTAAAACCGCCATTTCTATTGTTTTCTAACGAAAGCCTGACACTTTATTCAAACACTCCAGCATGGCCCCAGTTCCAGTAATTGAGAAGTATGCTCCATCGGATTCCGGTAGTTCTGAGGCATCTGATATCCTTGATTTGAAAGATGATGAAGGATGGGAAGACGCTGAGCCAGAAGAGGAAGAACAAAACCAATTTGTATCGTTATTTGACGATGAAGTCTTCTCCGATATGCTTGCTATGCTACAACAATGCAAAGAGAAATATGGCTTTGATTTCCTAGAAGTCAGACAAAAGCTAGGCTTGGACTTCTACGGCAGTATCAAACTCACCAATTACTTAAGATCGAAGACTCAATGTGGTGAGCAGCCTTCTCAAAGTATTTCCAAGGCCGACTTAGAAGACGAGAAATATCTCAAGCCAGTTTTGGAGGATGATGCTTTTCTTTTCTGCCTCGATGATCTTCCTGAAATCGTTGAACAAAAGAGCGGCGCAGGAAATGGCAAGGAAGTCGAATCTGGACCCCTCGTTACTCGTGTATTTGAACTAGAAGAGGAGCTCCGGAAAACTCAATCCCAATTTGAGAATTATAGAAACACTGTCAACGAAACACTGGATGAACGTTGGACCAAGTCAGCAGGCCCTTCTATCAATAAAGAGGAGAAGCGAGATGATGATAGTCAATACTTTACCTCTTACTCATACAATGGTCAGACATCCACCCACCTCCAGCATGGCTTCTCTAACGTCCTTCAGATATCCATGAAACTATGTTGAAAGATACTGTTCGTACCGATGCCTATCGTGACTTCATCTACAATAACAAGTCTCTTTTCGCAGGAAAGACTGTTTTAGATGTAGGTTGTGGTACAGGTATCCTTAGTATGTTCTGTGCCAAAGCCGGTGCAGCTCGAGTAATTGGTGTTGATAACTCGGACATCATCGAAAAAGCCCGTGAGAATATTTTCAACAATGGCTTTGCCGATAAAATCACTTTACTTAAGGGTAAGGTCGAGGAAGTCAACCTCCCCGTTGATCACGTCGATATTATTGTTAGTGAATGGATGGGTTATTGCTTGTTGTATGAAGCCATGCTCGACAGTGTCATCTGGGCGCGAGACATGTACCTGAAGCCTGATGGATTAATGGTTCCCAGTCATATGAACATGTGGGTTGCACCCGTGGCTGACCCGGATTACGTTGCCGACCACATTGATTTCTGGAGAGACGTGTATGGATTCGACATGAAAGCGATGCAAGCCGGAATCCACGACGATGCTCAGGTCCTCGACATGCCAGCTAGTACGATCTGTGGCGAACCTTTCCCATTCTTGCAATTAAGCTTGCATACAACCACTGTCAAAGATCTTACTTTCAGGAGAAAATGGGAGACAAAGCTTACTCAAGATATCGATGCCTTGGACGGCTTCATGATTTGGTTTGATAGTTTCTTCATGCCCACACGAAACGATGAACTTCCGGAGAATGCAAAGGCCGAGGAGTGGGCAAAAGAAGGAAAGAAAGGGGTAGCGTTCACAACGGGTCCTAAAGCCAAGGTGACACATTGGAAACAAGGTGTTTTACTCATCGATAACACCAAAGAGCAACCAAAGGAACATAAGGCGGGCAAACAGATGATTGGAGAGTTAGAATATTTAGTGGCCGATGATTATTCGAGAGCACTAACTATTGGTGTGGACTGGAAGTTCAATGGCGAGGAGGAGGCTGCTAATTCTCAGAAATGGAAAATGAGATGATTTGTTTTATTAGTAGACAAAATGGCATATTGTTGGGATGGGTGGACGAGCACTATGAAACCCTTGGTAATGGGAAAGATACTGTCAATTCTATAACTACGAGGTTGTATGCAAGAATAGCTCTAGTTGGATGCAAACTTCATCCTCGTTGGAACTATCAGACAGTACTCGAGCACATCTCCCCATTCCCATATATATTTCAAATGATGTATCATGCATGTCTGTGTGCCCTAAACATCAGACGGTTCTGATTTATATCTTCAGTTACAAATAATTTTCATTGTTCATCCAACTTGGGACATCGGATATACCTATCTTGGAGATAAGCCGATAAGCCTTAATCTAAGCTCGCTTAGGTAATAAGTTTGCATGACGAAATATGATCAAAAGATCCCTACGTCGCTCTTGTAATCGCGCATCCCAGCATTGGTCAGCGAAAAGGCATCAACGATAACCTTTTTCTTTAAGTTAAAAGTAAACAATCGACCATGGTTGCATTATTCACTTGTCCCGACTAGTGTGATATTTAAGACGGCAGCGGTATTGCTTCCATGTATATATAATTATTAGCTACTTCAATCGTATTAAGCTTCTCGACTTCACAACCACAATGGCACCCGACAGAGGCACAACGCAGCCTCCCGCAGACTACCAATCAATCTCCACCCGCACATCCGAAGACAATGATAATGATCTCGCGCTCCGCCGCAGACGAAGCGATCAACGACGATTCATAGCTGCCCATGCAAAAGAAGGGCAGAATTTCACAGTGAGGGGAATACTCGTAGGGCTGGGCGTTGGATTGATAATATGTTTTTCCAATATGTATTTTGGACTGCAGACAGGATGGGTCTCATCCATGGCTATGCCTGCTTCACTTATTGGATTCGCATTCTTCAAGACATTATCGAAACATCTTGATTTGCCATTTACTCCTGTGGAAAATGTATTGGTGCAGACGGTGGCTGGATCGATGGGGACAATGCCATTGGGTTGTGGATTCGTAGGGGTTATGCCGGCGTTGAATTATATGTTGACAACAGAAGAACAGGGGCCGGTTTTTTTGAGTACGTGGAAGCTTATACTCTGGGCGTTGGGGTTATGCTTTTTCGGGGTGGTGTTTGCGGTACCATTGAGACGACAGGTCATCATCAAAGAGAAGCTGAAGTTTCCATCTGGGACGGCGACGGCTTTGATGATTGGAGTTTTGCATGGAAAGGAGACTACTGTGGGTGGACCTCCCGTCCCAAATTCCAGGAACCTTAGTGAAAGAGACGGGAGTGAATCCAGAGATTTTACAGATGAGAGCGCGGCGGACGTTGAAGAGGTGAGCAAGGGTGAGGACAGGGGCTGGAAATCAAAGGTCAAGTTGTTGGTGATCTCATTCGCGATATCAGGGTTTTACACACTTGCAACTTATTTCTTTCCCATACTACGGAAGTTACCAATTTTTGGGACTGCAATTGCGCAAAATTGGTTATGGACTCTGAACCCATCCCTCGCATATGTTGGACAGGGAATTATCATGGGCCCAGCGACCACGACGCATATGCTTCTAGGGGCAATTGTCGGTTGGGGAATACTTTCTCCTCTGGCCAAAAATAGGGGCTGGGCTCCTGGGCCAGTCAGTGACTGGGAAACAGGAAGCAAAGGCTGGATTGTCTGGATTTCCTTAGCTATAATGTTAGCGGATTCAGTAATCAGCCTTGGATACATTGCCATTAGCCCTTTGGTCAATAATGGTGGTCAATATATCAGTGAGGCTCAACAAAAAATCAGGAGACGAGATTGGAGCGGTCTTCTATCAATTGGAACACCACAATCTACTACAGGATATGCTCCTATAAATGGAAGAGAATCCTCAAACTGGCGGGAGCAACACCTATCAAATGCTGCTGATGGGTCATTGCATCCTGGCAATACTATTCCGTCAGAATCAAAAGATATGCCAGATCTCGATGCCCCTCCGGAACATCTTGTTAATTCCCGCACCGTCTGGATTGGACTCATCCTCTCGATCCTCTTCTGTATATTCAGCATTCGCGTCGTATTTGGCGAGCTAGTTCCACTATACGCGACCATCATCGCCGTTCTAATGGCTCTCCTCCTCTCCATCATGGGTGTCCGAGCCCTCGGAGAAACAGACCTCAATCCCGTCTCGGGAATTTCCAAACTAGCCCAACTCTTTTTCGCCCTCATCATCCCCCAATCCAACAAAAACTCGGTTCTCATAAATCTCATCGCCGGCGCGGTTTCTGAAGCCGGCGCTCTACAAGCAGGTGATCTGATGCAAGATCTCAAAACAGGTCATCTATTAGGTGCAGCCCCAAATGCACAATTCTGGGGCCAAATCATCGGGAGTGCTGTCGGTGCAGTCGTTAGCGCGTTGATATATAAACTTTACACAAATGTATATCAGGTTCCTGGTGATCTTTTTCAGGTTCCTACGGGGTATGTGTGGATCTTCACGGCGAGACTCGTCACGGGGAAAGGATTACCGCATATGGCTGCTGAGTGGGCCATTGGTGCCGCAGTTATCTTCACGGGGACTACGTTATTAAGAGTTTATGCCACAGGAACAAAATGGCATTCTTATATCCCGGGAGGGATCGCCGTCGCTGTTGGTATGTGTCTCTCTCCTGTTTATCTTGCGATGGAATCAATACTAACGAACACAGGCATGTACAACACCCCCGCCTTTACTCTGGCCCGCGCAATCGGCGGTTTCATTAATTTATACTGGCGTTCATATCGCAAGAGAGAGGAAACTCCTATTGTGGTGCTGGCTAGTGGCTTGATTTTGGGAGAGGGCGTCCTTAGTATTGTTAATTTGGCGTTGGCGAGTGCGGGGGTGCCCCATTTTTGAGAGGTTGATATGAGGTTATGGGATGATGATGATGGTGGTGGTTTATAGCATAGAGGAAGGAGATAGTTGAGTACATGGGTTTAGATATAGGTATAGGTACAGGTACAGGTATAGGTATAAATTAGATATGCAAATGTATACATAGAATAGATAAGAGTTGCTATATACATACATGCATATATGAAACAAGATCTTAACATGATGGTACCATTGTGGACTTGAAGGGATGGGTAGATAGATGGGTTAGATAATAGATAATCACTATGCAATACATACACAGTACAGTCCTTTCATTTCGTATCATCTCCATCTTCAATTTTGTTTATCCCTCAAATACTGTATGGTATGTTTATTGGATATCCAGATTGAGATGTATATGATCATGGATGGATGTGGTTATGTATGTGGATATTTATGAATACACTATTCATTCCAATGTTGCCTATCAATACTCAATACACAGCAAATCCAAACCCAAACCCAAATCTATGACATGACATTGAACATGATATTATCTCTCCAAGTTTCTCTCTGTTGTCACCGGATTAAGTGATTAAGTGACGAAATATTGGGTATTGGTTACTGGTTTCTGGTTACTATACTCGAGTACTGACTGGTATGTATGTACAAGTATGTATGCATTGCAATCCATTCAACTACTGTGAGTCATTCTATCTTATATACTTGTCTGTCTGTCTGTTCGATTCTGATTCTAATTCTGATTCTTATTCTTATTCTTATTCTTATTCTTATTCTTATTCTTATTCCATTCCCTCCATCCATCCATCACCCAGTAAATTAACTAACACCCCCCCCCCACACCCCAACACCATCAACACCAACACCAATACCAACACTTACTGCATCTCTTCCTTTCCTTTCCTTCATTTACTTCCTCCCAATAAACAGGTAAACAGGTGAATCGATAGATAGAAGAAGAAGAAGTAGAAATCAGAAATCTCTAACGTACAATCAATTGATTTGGTAAACTCTTCTCTTCATTTATCTTCTCTTATCTTCAGACTCTTCTCATCTCTTCAATCCACTTCATGTATCTGCATCTGCATCTGCATCTGCACCCATCTCAGGCGCCCCCATCCCAATCAAATCTGCTCTCTGCTCTCTGCTCCCCGCTATTTTACCAATCTTGGCGTTCCTCCTTTCCTTTCCTTTACCCCCCATTTTCACCACAAGCATTCTCTACATCCACATCTACATCTCCTCGCTCGCTAACCCCCATATCCCCTTACCCCCTTACCCTTACCCCCACTACAAACAACCCGACCAACATCTAAATGCCGAGTTTTTAAAAAGTCAAATGAAAAGAAGACGAGACGAGATACGCAATCCCCAAACCCCGCTTTCCGAATGAACCCAAGAACTAAAAAACACTACCTACCCATCCAATATCCATATCAAGTGTAAGGAAGCTAAGTAGCTAATATAATTATTGAAAGAAAAAAATCTCTCTCTCCATCCCGTCCCTTTTTCCCGAGATCTGGATTATGAATCGCTACCAATAACTACAAAGGAAAAAAAAATTGAAAGCAGAAAGTTCAGTCCCAATATCCGCCATGCCAAAGTACTGAAACAAGGAAAGGAATCCCCCCAAAATATTTGAGCCAAGAAGAAACAATCTCATCATATGTGATTCCTTATTTATTTCTGCTCACTTCGTGCATACATACAGATGTATGCATGTCATTGATTGCTAATCCATCTCGACTGATCTTAACGAAGGAGTCATGCATGGCAAATGTGAAGGCGAACGTTGAGGGAGGAATGTATGTAGCAGTTGGGGAATTTGAATACGACGAAAAGTAAAAGGAACAAAAAGTCATGTCAAGTCGTTATAGATTTTTTCTCTCCTCCATGGAACCGAGAAAGAAAGGGCTATGAAATGCTGCACTTCAGATGCATCGATCAAATAAAAAGCCCCAAGACCTTACGCCACGCTAGCAAATGCTGATCGACAAATGGAAGATGATTGAAAATACATCGTTTGATGTGTGAGAAGTAGGATGATTTGTGGACTTATGTCCTTCCTGATACTCGAGTATTACCGTGCAGCGGAACTCTCGTTTCCTAGGTCTACATGCAGTCCAAGTCTGTATGATTTATTTGGTTCCTTGGCCGCACGGTTAACCATTAGAACGGTGTGGAAAGTCCATTCTTGGACTGTCGTTTACTGAAACGATGGGACTTCTTTTTAACTTCTCCCAAAGCTTCTTCACCTCCCAAGCTGGCTTGGCTTTTGGTTAGATGATGTCGACCTGACCGATCACTGGGACCGTAGCTGTCTTGATAGATGCTCGTTCCATGGATAGTGCTACTAGGACTTGTGGCGGCGGACGATATATCGAAACCAGTATCGCTATTATAAGATCCAACCATATTTTGTGATAAAGCCATATCTTTGGCTTTCTCAATGGCTTCTATCCATTCCTGTGCTGATGTCTTTGTAGGATCATTGGAGGTAACTGAAGTTTTGATATCCTCGAAGGTATAATGTGTCCCGCGCTAGTCATGATTAGTATTGAATGGAATATTTGAGATTGATAACTTACCGTGTCTACGCACCAAACAGATTGCTCCTTGGTATCCAATTGCGCTCGCCATGAACAGTCGGAAGCTAACAAGGAGATATCGGTTTTCGTTTTTTTCTCATCGCCTCCTGCAGCGGCTAGAATGATTCTTGCACTGGATGTGACCATCACAAGCCTTGCTCTTTTTTTAGTTGTTGAACCTCCAAAGAATCTAGCAAATCCTCCTTTCTTTTCGGGAATGTCTTCGCCGTTCTTCGAGCTGGGACTATGAGGCAATGGCGACGATAAAACCATTAAATTCCCCAATTTCAAGATACGCTCGTTGCTTCGCGTCAACACGGGCGACCATTCGATATCGAGCTGAGTTGGCGGAGGAAGTTCGGTGATTATCCTAGGCGGTGGCCTTACGCTGCCATTCGATGGAGCAGATTGTGGTGGTGCGCGTGATGTTGCTAAAGGTGGCGGCGTACTCGAATAGCCATTGAGTTTGATGAAAGTGGGCTCTTGCGCCGGTGGAGTATAAGGCTTCAACCTAGGAGCTTTCACTTTCCAGAGTTCGCGACTGAATCTAATTCCGGCGAAAAATTCGTGGTTCTTAATGTGCTCGATCGATAATCTCCTTTGAGGGTCAAGAACCAAGAGCCTTTCAACAAGATCCCTGGCGGCCGGTGGGAATCCTGGGGGGAATTCATACTCCAAACTGACTATCTTTTGAAAGGTCAGGTATTCATTCGCAGCTTTAAATGGAGGTCGTCCAGCCAAGAGTTGGTATATGATGCACCCGTAAGCCCATAAATCACTTGCTTTGCAAGCATTTTTATCCGTCAATAATTCCGGGCTAACGTACTCAGCCGTCCCAACAAATGAACTCGCTCTTGTCGATTCGTCTTCGCCATTGCTGGTTATGTCATATAACTTCGGAGTCGAACCAGGAGCCGGGAGTAATTTGGCAGTTCCGAAGTCTGTGATCTTGATGTGCATTTTATCATCCAATAGAACATTTTCCGGTTTCAAGTCACGGTGTATCACTCCCTTCTGGTGCATACAATCTACTGCCTCAAGAAGTTGAGCACCGTAGAATCTTGTGCACTCCTCATCAAACGATCCGATCTTTTTCAGGACTCCTAAAAGTTCTCCGCCGCTAGCATACTCGAGGACGTAGTACAAACACGCGCTATCCTGGAATGTGAAGAATAATCGAATGATACCTATGTAAATTGTTAGAACAAACACGCTCTGCCCTGGGATGTGTGAAGAATAAGAGAATGATACCTGGGTGGAAATCTTTTACAGGTCGGCCGGAGGTGTCTTTCTTACCTGGGTGGTCTGATAATCGGTTCAGAGTGTCTTTCTCTATATTCACGTATTTGATCTTTTTCTCCTTGATTATATGCTTCTTGTCCAGGATCTTCACGGCATGATCTATTAGTGTCTGGCGGTCCGTTGCAAATAAGACGGTGCTGTATGAGCCCTCTCCCAATGTTCGCCCAAATATAAAATCCTGCACACCCTTCCTCACCTGCTTCAGGTGCACTTTTCCGTCCGCATCAATCTCCTCGCGAACACCTACTGCAGCACCTCTAACTTTCCACTCTTCAGCGGTAACCACGTTTCCTTCGGTGTCGTAGTGCGTATTAGCAGCAGACATGGGATGTGCCGAACTATCGTATCCTCCACCCACTCCCCTCGAAGTTCTCCTTGGTGGCATAGGTCCGTTACCGGGTGGTAAGTTATGACTGTTGTTGTACGATCGATCCCTATGACTCGCTTCCCTCGAAGGCACTCCTGCCTGCATTGCGGCACCCGCCGACCTTGAATCACTCCTTGACGGTGTTGCCCCAAGTATCGAAGATCTCGAAGATTCGCTCCTCAGTCTATAGGATCCGTGGTCTCTGTTGGGCATTGTGTTTTGAGGGGGTTGCGCTGCGTAGACCCCTGAAATTGGCCGGGCGGCCCCGGCAGGAGGATATGCTCGATGTCCGTTCTGCATTGGATGCGGTTGGTATGGAGGAAATGCTTGTTGTTGTTGAGATTGATGATTCATGGGCATTGATTGTCGATATGCCTTCGCTGCCACAGCCCTTGGCAAAGGGTCTTGCTGCGCCTGCAACCTTATAGATTCACCACTACTCGAAGCTGAACGTGAATTTGGGTGTTTCGGATCTGACGTTTGTGGAAGTTCTGGAGATGGTGTAGAATTCGAAGAAGGGTCGCTGGGCGAGCCGCGTCGGAGGATATTAAAGATGGAATGTCGTTTTGATTGCGTTTGGGAATCTGGGGTTTTCCGCGCGTCTCTCGATTCCAAGGGGGTCAAATCTACGGCTTGCGTTGCTCCAAATGTAGATTCGTGATTCGTATGTTCGGGATTGCGGTCATTCGATGCTTCAAGAGTTGATGTGCCGGATGAAGCATCGTCAGGATTAGCTATTCGCAAGCCACCTAAGGACTGAGATAGGGATAAATCGTTCTCCATAACAGGCTTCTTTCTTCGTTGTAAGTTCACCAGTACAGTAGGGTTGGTGAAAGGCCGTCAAGCAGCGAAATTGATCCTAGGCTATATCATCCCAATGCTGATGTTAAGATACCGGTAGTAGAATCGGAAAGGCAAAGAAAGGTAGTAAGTAAGTGAGTGAAATAAGAATAGAAATAAGAATTTAAAATCCCCACGTAAGTTGAGGAACGAATAACGAGGGTACAAGAACAGGTATAAGTCTTGGTGGTCCTATTGCTTTTTTCTTCTTCTTGGATCTGGAGTTGAATGGTATGTATCCGTACGACAAGTCGAGTTGCTTTGATCTGCGTACGCTATTGTGGCTTTGGTGTACCGTGGTGTCCGGGTACGTCTGCTTTTTAATTTTCTTGGGTGTTTCTCTGCTGGGGTGATCCAAAGATAGAAATAAAGTAGTGGAAGACTGGAAGGGATTGATTGGTTGTGTCAAATGATCAAATCAATGTTCTCTAATTAATTATAAACGAAATGAACTCCTAACAAGATCTTCTTGTGTTCCATTCATTCAAGATGACTACCGCTGCTGTAGGAGGTAGTTGTAGTGAGTGATAGTGATAGTGATAGTGAGAGCGAGAGTGAGAGTAAGAGTGAGAAGTGAGAGTGAGAGTGAAAAGATATAGACGTAGGGTCTTTCGACAACCTCGAGGTCAGACAGTGTAATAAGAGTTGAATGGGGCTAAAGTATGGTTGATCATGGATGTACTCCGTACTCGAGTATAGACTTGAGGGGCTGAGGAAAGCACCTAGGTAGATAGATATATTTATCTACCTGGTCCAAACAAAACATTGAGGAGTATAGATATCAATCAATACATGTGAACAATATCGCTTATCATAAGGGGGGAGTTAGGAAGTTCGTTATACATTGCCAAATCCAGTAATCTTATAATTATTCAAACAGGACAGTCACTCACTCATCAATCGCATTCAATCGACCCAAATCAGTAAAATGTTGTGATGTTCAATTATGAAGTTGGGTTAGGGTGTGAATGTATCATATAGTTGGTCATGTATTAGTAAGGTTATTAAAGGTTTCATCTACAAATAGAATAGTCACGTGAAATGCTTATTTGACTGCACCCATGTTAGTAAGTCGACAAAAATAATTAACTGCCCATCGTATACCGTTATACAGCTAGTGTGGAAAAAGGGGAGCTGCCGGTATCGTTCTGCAACCCGATTACCTAAAGGATTTTCACTGGTGCCGACGCTGCTATTTGATGATTTATAACAAAGCTTTCCAGTCTGCGTTATCCATCGACTTCGCTCAAGCATTCTGACATCAAGCATTCAGGAAATAGCCCCTCTTCGTTCCATTGTGTATGAGGAGGCAACTCTGAAAAGCGTTCCTAGAAAATGCGGAAACAATCTCACAACAGGTCAATCAAGAATCCGAGAATGAATGATACGAGATATCCCTTCCTATCTTATATTGTCAATCATACTCACTCGTCAATTGTACTTCAATACTGTCCCAAGGTCCAAGTGGATGTAGGATACTGATGGAAGATTCTTATTTCATAGATTAGCTCTATTCTTGTTCGTTCCTTCCAATGCTTCAAGTAGTGGCTCGAGAGGTCTGAATCTGACCGAGGTTCTCTTGCCTTTCACAGTTTGGTGTATTGACGTTCCTTCCACTGCAAGTGAACAACGTGGAAAATATCTATCCGATAGGGATAACTGAGTTTTTCTTCAAAATTGCATGCCATGTCCTCTTGATGCTAGTTTGTTCTCAACTCGATTTCAGTCATCAACATTTACCATGATTCGACTAACTCCATCCCTAATTACCATTGGGTTGGGCGATATCAAGGACTATGATAGACGCACAACACGTCGGGCCAGACTGAAGCTTGGTAATAATCCACAAGTCACACCTCATCCCCACCAAATCGTTCTGCCAATTAGATCTATTAGCCCAAGAAGCAGAGTTTATGGCCCATCGGTTGATGCTATACCAAGTATCGACGGAAGTCATTTGGCAAATCAAACTAATCGACAACCGGATGAGGGTCACAATATTCCTAGGCTTGAATCTCTCTTTTCATTGGAATGCATTTTCCATATGCCTGCCCCTGCTCAAGATGCTGATGCTCCAGAATGGCGAAATGCATCACCTCGCTCGTCCAGTGACACAGTTACCAATAATCAACCTGTCTATGACCCTTCAGTGGTGGTAGAGCGATCCGAGGTGCACAATGGGACCAGAAAAGAAACGTTCGAAGAGTGGCTAGAAGCGAGGCGCGGAAGGGTATTGGATGATATGCAGGAGGCTCAATATAGCCAAGAATCTGTGGAGCTTGAAGCGGGCGAAGAGTCGTTCGAGAATCTCGGCACCAAACGGCTCTCTTCTCCCTCCAAAGATAACTTCGACTATGGCGGATTTGTCGAAAGCCCCACTCAGCAGGAAAGTGACCGAAGCCGAGGATCTTCACCTTTCGGTAAGATTATACTCTACAGGATCTTTCGCATCACAACCCGATGGCTTCAAATAATTCGATGTTATTCGAGACAATGGAACGATCGAGGTATAATAAAATCACTAATGCATTTTAGAACCGGAAGAATCTTCAACCACTCCCCATCTTCGACTTCCAGCAGCACAAACGGTACAAGGCCGTACAAGATTACCGCGATCACCTTTGTTCCTTGCACAAAACGCATCAAGCTCGCCAGAGCGGCGCGTAAGCACACTCCACATTGTCCAACTATATTTGGATATTTCAAAAGTCTTTCTTGAAGGCAATTGCTGACTACTCAATGTTGTAGCTCACAGCCAGCCTAACTCCAAGAGTTGTATCCCGTATAGCTACTCATAAAACTCCTGGTTATATGTTTGCACAGCCAGCTCGACGCCCTGGAACTAGTCCTAATCCTCATTCTACGCGTCAACCTCGGACATTGAGACACCAAACCAACAGCTTTTCATTCGACGACTCGGAAAGATCTAGTGTTGCTTATGAACAAGAAAGGGCATTGTCTTCGTCTACAACCGATAGCCGGCCACGACCCTCTGAGAGTCTTAACCTGCATCAGGAATTGCGTGGAAGTTCTTTGCAAAGTTCTCGAATACCTTCGTTTGCAAGTTCCATTCGCAGTGAAATTCCTTCAAATTGGAGAATATCAACACAACCGGGAGAAATTGAAAGTGAGGCGAACCTTAACCGATGCATATATGACGAAAAGATGGACCCTCACAGTCTTGTCTTAATCGCCGAGCAGTCGATAATATCCACAACGATTTTCGCTAGGCTTTCCCCGGAGTTACATCTTCCACCACCGTTCGCAACTGTTTCTAGGTCAGTCTCGCGGTCAAGATCACTTCCAAGTTCTCCATCAGATGGATACCAAAATAAACCTTCACCTTCAAGCCTCATCAAAAGTTCCTCTGGTGGCCCTTCAGGAAACCCTTCAAGAGATGTTTCTATTTCAAGCTCCGCTATAAGTCAACTAATCCGAGAGCATGATGAGAAACAGACATCAAGTCCGCCTGTGAGTTTTCTTTATGTTTACAAGTTTCGCTCCACTAAAATTCCTTGTGCAATAGTCCGGTGGGCGTCGACGATTGAATCCTATTGTCAGAGCTGCTGCGCGCATATTCTCTAGTCCCAAGACCCGATCGCCTCAACGCAAGTCTCCTCCCCCTTCACCTTCTCCATCGCCACGTCGTCGTAAACGTCTACAACCAACTCCAAGAAGAGGCAGTGATACAGGTCCACGAACATATACTCCATCCAGGGGATACTCCGTGTACAATGATTCTCTTCCCGCAGCATCTCAACCTCAAACTCCGGCCCAATTACCCGAAGCTCGACATCAGTCTCGTTATCATCCATCTTACACTGTACCCACAAATCGATCCATGGCTCGATTGAGAGGTCTCATCACAGATCCTGGAGTCGGCACTCCAACTAGGCCAAGCGAACCCATCCATCAATATTCTGCTCAGCGACAGATGCATGAAACTGATGCTCGATGGACGAGACGGAGATCTGATTCGCCAACAGGAATGTCTGATGGTGGATTTGAAGGTCTTTATGGTGGCAGAGAAAACGGGGATGAACAAATGAGCTGGCTTGATGGCGTTAGAGCTCGCAATGCTGAGATGAGAACGTGGCAAAATCGAAGAAGCTCCGATTTAGAATTGGAGGACGAGGAATGAGATAGTGAGTTGGAACCGATGGATCCATGAGAGGTCTGCAGGAGGTACTTTGTCATGATTAATCTTCAATGTGAAACGATATTGATATTGTAAAGCTCATCAGATCAAGTATTGGAAAGTATTATTAATATGCTATACTGTAGCTTAAAAAATAATAATTTTCAATCTCCTTCCTCTTCATCGGTGAAAAAACAAGACGAAGCGATCTTTCAATGTTTACATTTTATCGAAACTATCAAGTGACTATTGAACGGTAGTATTTACAAATTTAAGATCTTATACAGTATATGACTTTAATTTGAGGTTCCAGAGAGGTTAAACTATTCAGTTCACATGTAGAACAATCAATAGAATCTTTTAGAGTAATGATATCAACCACTATTTTCTCTTAGCGGAGAGATGGATAATACCTAGTGAATCGATACTTGAAGATATCGATATGTTAGTATACATCCGTCTAACCATTCTGCTTACTGATTAGACACGGCTTCTGTTTGGCTATATCATAGGGACATCTCGTAGTTTGCTTTTAGTCTTTCGGTGCGGTGTTAATATTAAGTTGTTAACTATAGTGCACGATTCGAATCCTGAATAGTCTGTATTAAATGTTGTTCTGGTGTGGGTTTGTGAGTATGAGTATGAGTATGTTTGGGGGTATACTTGGGTATACTTGGGTAAGTATTCAGCAGCGAGAAAGCAGTACTGTATTGTATACTGAGGAGAGGGTTGAGGACATTGGATAGTATGGATAAAGATAAAATGTATTTCTACGAAGGAGAGAATGTTCCGAGGTGTTCTAAATTCAGGGGTTATTGTTCTTTGTGCTCGCTCTTAGTACTTAGTTTATAGTTTACCAGTTTAAGGTGGCGTTTGTGAGGCGAAAATCGAAATACGGTAAATGGACTACCGGAACTGGTACGGTACTTTCCGGTACCTTACTAATTAACAGGGGAGTTAAATCAAGGTTGTGGCTGACTCCGAGAACGGTTTAGCGCGGGGTTAATTTGCCGCGTCGTCATAATTTTCTTCCGACAACACAAGCTTTCTATCTCTTGGAATTCATGTTGTCTCATTTTAACCTGTTCTAGTGAGCCACCAGACCATACGAGTACTCCGTAGGTGTATCTGCTTAGGATAATTCACCAGAATTTCAGGTTTTAACCTGCGGACCTTTCTCTCCAGTTGTTTTGAGTAATTTGAGTAACCATACTCGAATATTCGATGTCGATTCCAGAACAGAGAGAGTGATTTATTTACTACTGGTGTACGATCGGGTGCTCCGGGTGCTGCAGTTGTATAATTATTCATACCTGAAAGTCTCATTCCTCATCGCTCAACCATTCACTAGTTTATTATTTCACTCTTCTTTCGCGCTATCAACAATTTCTACTCGTTGACAGTAATTTGCACCTGCGAACGGTTTAATCTATCCCCTTTTTTTCCACAGCTCCTCCTCTATTGACAAATATTGTCGGGAGCATCAACAGATATGACTGCTAACAGTGAGCCCATAATGACCGATGGACCTTTGCAAATCCCTTCACAGCCGAAATCACTATCAGACACCAAGACAGACACACCTGCTTTGAGTAGCCCGAGTGATATGCACCAGGGAGAAGGACGACCCAATCTTGCACCCACGAAAGTATGGCAAACCGAGAGACCACAAGCAACGACAAAATCATCTCTGCTAGCGCCAGCTTACAAGAGAGGTCAAACGAACACATCAATGTTAAATGAAGCAATTTGGAGTAAAGGGCCCAGTTACAAAGACGATGAATCCACGAGTAGCAGCAGTAGTGAGGACGAGGGAGATGTTCAGGCAGAGAAGAAGAGGAAGAGATATATATCAGGGAAGAGAAGCGCGAGTGATACCGGCGACAGGAAACAATACAATAAATTTTTAGTTGGAAATGAAGATTTCAGCACCAGGGGAAGGGTCTCGAAGAAAGATGGACGATTGAATATTAGTGTCAATGAGACCAGTAATCGGGGATACCTTGCGAAAGCAATAGGCGCCACGTTCTTCAATAAAATTGGGAGCGATGATACGGTGGGCGAATCACCAGAGGCAGACCACACCCGACTTCAAAGAGGAAAGCTTTCGAGGTCATCATCGGAAGAGATAGTCACCTCGGATATGTCCAGGCCAAGGCTGAATATTGTTGTAATGGTTATCGGCAGTCGTGGCGATATTCAACCATTTCTAAAGGTGGGAAAGATTCTGCAGGATTATGGGCACAGAGTGAGAATAGCAACACATCCCGCGTTTCGAGATTTTGTACAAAATGATTCTGGTTTGGAATTCTTTTCCGTTGGTGGAGATCCGGCCGAGCTTATGGCGTTTATGGTCAAGAATCCAGGAATGATACCGACAATGGACACTCTTAAGAAAGGAGAAGTGGGAAGACGAAGAGATCAGATGGCCGAAATGTTTGAAGGGTTCTGGAGAGCTTGCATCAATGCTACGGACGAAGAGAAAGATGTTACGAATCTCAAGATGATGGGAGATAAAGCACCATTTGTTGCAGATGCTATTATTGCAAATCCTCCATGTTTTGCACACGTTCATTGCGCAGAACGACTCGGTATACCTCTTCACCTTATGTTCACATTCCCATATACCCCAACGCAAGCTTTTCCACATCCTTTGGCCAATATCAAGAAAACAAACGTGGATCCAGGTTATACGAATTTCATGTCCTACCCGTTGGTGGAAATGATGACTTGGCAAGGACTTGGCGATCTAGTCAACAATTTTAGAGTAAAAACTTTAGGGTTGGAACCAGTGTC
Organism: Sclerotinia borealis F-4128; assembly: GCA_000503235.1. Taxonomy (NCBI): domain Eukaryota; kingdom Fungi; phylum Ascomycota; class Leotiomycetes; order Helotiales; family Sclerotiniaceae; genus Sclerotinia; species Sclerotinia borealis. Next base: position 44,558 of record KI628606.1, on the reverse strand, counting down.
GACACTATGGGCCCCAGGTCAACTTTATCGCCTTAAAGTCCCATATACGTACATGTGGTCACCTGGCCTAGTACCCAAACCCAAAGATTGGGGACCAGAAATTGATATTGCTGGCTTCGTCTTCCTTGATCTCGCAACTTCATTCACACCACCGGATGACCTTACAAAATTCCTTGATGATGGAGAGCCACCAGTCTATATTGGGTTTGGTTCTATCGTTGTTGACGATCCTGATAAGTTTACCGAGATGATCTTTGAAGCTGTGAAGAAAGCCGGAGTGAGAGCATTGGTATCCAAGGGATGGGGTGGTCTTGGTGGTGAGAATACACCGGATCATGTATTCATGCTCGAGAATACTCCGCATGATTGGCTTTTCCCCAAAGTCAAGGCAGTGGTACATCACGGTGGGGCTGGAACGACTGCGATAGGTCTCAAATGTGGGAAGCCCACCATGATTGTGCCATTCTTTGGCGACCAACAATTCTGGGGAGCCATGATTGGTAGCGCGGGAGCTGGAGCAGATCCCGTTCCGTACAAGAGTTTGACTGCTGATAAATTAGCGGAAGGTATCAAGCAGTGCCTGACGGATAAAGCTAGAGAAGAAGCAGAAAAAATTGCCAGAGATATTGAAGCGGAAGGTGACGGTGCACAGAACGCTGTCAAGTCATTCCATCGAAGTCTTATCCTCCGAGGCGAACATTCAATGCGTTGCTCCATTTTGGAAGATCGGGTGGCAGTATGGACCATGAAAGGTACTAATTTGCGATTAAGCGCATTGGCTGCTGAACTGCTAGTGGAAAGGAAGAAAATTACTTGGAAACAATTGAGACTCATCAGACATCAAGAGTGGAACGATTTCGGAGGACCCGGTGAGCCTATTAGCGGTGTTACAACAGCTGTTACAGGTACGGTTACAGGAATTGCTACTGGCGTGGGCAGTATACCATTTAAGGTCAGAAAGACAATAAAAAAGAGAATCATGCATGAAGAAATGAAGAAGAGGAAATCGGAATTTACAAAAAGTGAAAGTGGAAGTACCCTTGTCGGGAAGCCAAACAGTGCCGATGCTTCTACACTCAACAATCAAACAATACAAGAAGAGAGTAATGGCCCAAGAAGGATTGCCGACAATTCGAACTCTTCGACAGAAACGCATAATACCGGTCCTGAAGCCGCCATGAATTCCCCATGCAATGCCGGCATGTCAAATTACACCACAAGCGGTGAGCCTACCCGCCAGTATATCCAAGCAAATCAAGAAGAATCAACTTCACAAGCCAATCACAACAACCACAAGATCGACAATCAATCCATACTCTCCTCCGACCCAATCCCTAACCAAGTCGACGAGGTAGCCCATAACATCGGACAAGGCTTTGGTGAAACGGCGGAAGCAGTAGCTCGTGCACCCATGGATCTGGCACTCGCACTCGCCCAAGGTTTCCACAATGCGCCTCGTCTCTATGGCGACACGACTGTGCGTCGCCCAACCCGGATTACAGGTATGAAAAGTGGACTGAAAGCCGCGGGAGAGGAATTTGTTTTTGGAATCTATGACGGTGTGACGGGGCTGGTGATGCAACCTTATACCGGAGCTCGGGACCATGGCGCATTGGGTTTTGTAAAGGGGGTAGGGATGGGACTTACGGGGTTTGTGTTGAAGGATATTAGTGCAGTGGTGGGTCCCTTTGGATACACATTGAAGGGAGTGCATAAGGAATTGTTGAAGAGCAAACAACCAACTGCTTTTATCAGAAAAGCGAGGATTCTACAGGGACAGAGGGATATTAATCAGCTTGAGGGAAAACCGAAGGAGAGAAAGGAGATCGAGGAGAGACTCACACATGGATGGAGTGTTATATTACAGGTGTGGAAATTAATGGACGACAAAAAGAGAGATGGGGGAATGGGACTCAAAGGGCGAATAAATATTTTGCGAGAGCGCAGAACATGGCGTTCTAACGGTGCATTTGAGGGGGTTCGAGCCGCGGAGCGAGCGTTACAAGCAAAAAAGAATGGGGATCAGGAAGGTCTTAATGGAGCTTTGAAGAAACAGAAAAAGGAATTGGAGGTAGCGGAAAGACCGAGGAAAGGCGTAGCTGCCGAATTAGAAGAAGATAAGGTTAAGAGACAGCAGAAGATTCCGATGGCGCCCGAAGCGCAGAATGGTGATGGTGATGAAGAGGTTCATCCGAAAACGGGTTACGATGAGAGACAGGTGGTGGTTGACAAGGGGAGTGCGAAGCCAGAGGGGAAGGATACGCCCAAGTTGATTGTGTGATTTGCCACGCAATTGTGGAATGTTTTGTTCTTCGTTGGAGTATCGCATGATTCGCATCAAAATAAGTTTATTTTGATCAAGCAAGCAGCTTCATAACGATCATGAGCAATAATGAACCAGAAACAGAATTACTTTCTTTACTACCTTTTTAATTTGCTTCCTGAAGCGCGGAGTTATATAAGCGTTTGCATTTGCATTTGTATTTGACAACGAGCATTGCGTGCATTATATGGTTGGATGGCTGGAAAGTGCTGGTAGCACGATGTATACGCATATGGATGAAGTATTACGAATTGATGGATAAATGAATGGAGGAGAGAAACACGATAGAGTGCAGTTGCGTGGAGTGATGATATGATAGTTATCTCTAGGTTGATACATAGATAATAAATACTCTCGATTTTTCAACATCTCTTTTTCTTCTTTGGTGTATTTCTATACTATCTTGACTCTTGAGTCTGGAGTCTCATATAATGAGATATTTGTGAGGTTATCGTATGATGTTACTAGGTTATTAGGGTTTCGTTTAGTTTATAGTTCAAGTTAGTTACTCGAGTACTCGCTACGTAGTAGAGCATGATATTTGACCTCTCAAAGCTCTGGAAGTTATTCAGGTTTATAGAGGTTAAGTTGCTAGTACGAGTAGTTTGTTTTTATAAGGGTTTCATATTCTTATTAGTTAGTTGATAGTAGTCTATTAGTATTCTAAGGATGATGTTAGTGATACTTGATTTGTTTACATATATATATATCTATATCTAAATTGATATACTCGAGTAAGAACTAGGCAGTATACCTAGTATGATTTATCAGTTCATATTATATCACTAAATGTACTCGTAAAGTAAGATAGATTATCGGTAAGTCAACTAACTACCCCACATATGGACCACCCCCCCTTATGGACCACCCTAAAAAAAAAGGACCCCCATCTCCCAAACCCTATAATTCAATAACTATCCAACTTCAATAAAATCGCCTGTACCACCACTTTCAATTGTATCATCGCTATCTTCTGCATTAATTCCATGGTCTCCAGCCACGATTTGTGTCTCCCTAATAACTCTAATCCCTGAAAACCTGGTATTTGGATTAGTAACAATCTTATATCTTTTCTTAGGTATGACAACATCCAATTGATACTTCAATTACTTTATACGCTTCTCTGATTCTATAAGATTATAATCCTTGATATCAAAAGCTTTGATAATCTTACGAAAAAGCAAGCGTCTTGTTGGCAAATCAGGCTCTTTTCTTAGATCATAGTCGACGTATATAATTGAAGGTCAGATGCTTTTTGAGAGGTTTTCTATATAATAACTGATGCCCCTATGTTCTATTGAAGCTGGGGATTATTATCAGAAACTGGGTTAAATGTTAGAGCCTCTTAGTTACTGTTCTCGAGCAATAATCAATTTATAAAGGATTTAACACGGTTTTTGGGCTATAGATCTAATACTTTCTATCCAGCTTTAATATTATAAATTATTAGAGCTTTCATTCTAGCCATCTGATAGCAATGTAGAAAGCTACGCTTTCCAATTGGTGTAGAATCAGAGAGAGAATTCAAATTATTGAATGCATATCGATATATATTTTTCAGAGGTGAGAAGACTGATAAATCTAATGATTATAGGATATATAAAATATATAATAATAGGAATAAAAGATATATATTGTTTTCAAAGTATCTGTATATGAAAAATATAGTTTTATAACTTCTATAACTATTCAATATAAGTAATTATATATCACCAATCTCAGAAGGGGTAGTTTGAGGTATAAAGACCTTTTCTAACCATTCTAGCTTTATTGTATCTATAATCCATCCATTATTAGTAGTAATAAAGTTCTAATTCTTATAAAAAGCAAGATCAATAGGAAACCATTGTTATTGAACATATTTTCCCTTAAAAATAACAAATGGTGTGAATACTCACCCTATCACTGAAATATATTTGATAAAAGATGTCCAAACTTTTGAATCAGACTGCTTTTTTTTGGAATATTTCGATGTTGGGAACTTTCTACTACTAGGTCATTGAGACCCTGATCCTTTATTATACCAGTCTCATCTATATTATATTGATTTTCAGGTTTTATATTGATAATCTCTAATAATTCGAGTTTTTGAAACTATAATACAATAATATCATGTGAAACATCCGAAACTTAAGCAAAATCGATCCTATACTGTCTCTTAATTCTAATCTCTGGATTCCTCTCCAAAAAGTTGTATACCCATTGTTTTCCAAGAATAAAATCGAATTCTTTTATATCAAAGAGATATTCTTTAATTTCTCGAATTTGCTGATAGATAAAATTAATACCTAAGTTCTCCTATATTAATATCTATTTTATTAAATATTTCTCCTGAATTGAAACAATCTTTTATATACTCCAATAACTTTTTTGATAGGAAACACAATTATTGATATAATTATAAAATATAGTACAAAGAATCCCATAATTCAAAACAGTTTTTTGTATTGAAACACTATTTATGATAACATTTAAAGCTATAGCAATATTGTCTTTAATATGGAGTTTTGACATTATATAAATAATAGTATATTAAAATTTGAAATTGATTAATTGAATGATTGTTTAATTATAAATTTTTGAAGAGGGTAGGTTGCTTAGGCGGTGTGGGTTTTTAGGGTGGTCCATAAGGGGGGGTGGTCCATATGTGGGGTAGTTGACTTATGTGAAAGTCTGGAGCATCCATTCTCAATCATCCTGATACCTAAACGAACCGAAACGAAACGAGACACGACGAGCCAAAATCTAGAAAAGTACTGATTGCTACCATTTTTTTTAATGAAGTTTGGTCCTGAATAGTACACGGTATGATGCTCTCCCTATGTGTATTACGATGATGTCTACCGATACCATCACGACGTCTATCGTGCCCACCGCCTATCACGGCTCTCTTGGCTATTGGACATACGAGGTAATGCCGAGCGAGGGATTATTCGAAGACCCGGCTGTCCAGCACTGCTCTGCCAGGCTCCGCTAGTCGCGGTGGAAGGTTGCGGTTCTGGTCGTGGCGAATAGTCGACGAATTCTTCATAGTTGTTGTTGTAGGGATTGGAGCACCACTGGCTGCTGTCGCTGGCATTTGTCATCTGGTTTGGCGGTAGGGAGGTATCATAAGCTGCATAATCTTGGTATTGAGGTTGTGGTGCGGGGTATGTCGTTTGATAAGTTGGGGGTTGAGGTTGTTGTGGGCGGTGTAGAGTTTGATAAGTTTGATATGGTTGGGGCTGAAGTTGCTGAGCTGAAGGTTGCTGTAAGACGCGCGGATCGAAAAACATTTGAGGTTGGTATGCTAGAGGTTGTTGTGAGTGGCGTGCGTCGACATAAGTTTGATCTACTTGAGTTTGAGGCTGTTGATTTTCTGTCGGCGGTATATATTGAGGAGAAGTAGGGACGGGATCAAGCTTTGGAATGGTTCCGTCTCTGTAGGCGATACTACAAGCAGGATTCGTCTTCATATGTTCTAAAAACCATACACCCACAACTGCTGAAGCATTTTCTGGACGCCATTTACCACAATGTTCACAAATAATTTCATCATCCTTGGCGATTGCAGGCGATTTCATAGGATACTCATCATTCAGAAACCCTGAATTCAACATGGGCATGCCTTGAACGCTGGCTGCAAGGGGCCCGAACCGCTCATGCCTAGAACGAGCTGGGAGGTCGGACCAATCACGCCTAAAACCAGCTGGGAGGCTGGACCGCATCGCTTTCGTTTCGCAGAATATGAAGGTGCAAGCTGCGATACACTTCTATGGTTATGTGAATATTCGAGCCAAAAACGACTGCCAATGGAGTTTCCAAAATTGATATCTTGAAATACGTATTTGTACAAGATATTCCAAAACGATAACGCGAGGATGTGGTGTTTGATGATCTGTCTTGTGATATTTCTGAGGATGTATTGTTTATCTTGTGGATGCAGATATAGATGTAAGTAAGTGTATGGAACTCAAATCCAAGCGGAAGGAACGCGAGACTTTTAAGCACTTCCAGAACTGGGGGATAGGCTTCTCAAGTGATACAGAAAGAACGAAAAAGATTGATTCAAAGATGAAAAATGATGTGGAAAACTACGATTCATGGGTTTTTTCTATTGATAACTACCAGTCTGATTCAAGATCAGGGAAATATTGATCCTCACAACGCAAAAAGAAGATCTATGAGTATTATTCCTATGGACACTTCTGGAATAACTGTGGATTGACTCTCAAATGTCTGTGAAATTGAATATTTTCAGTCAGGAATATCGGGCAAATATCAGAAATTCCACAAAATAAGTGTTATTCACAGAGTTTTGCAGCAAATGTCTCTTGGAATCGATGCTTGAAGTCGGGAATACATGATTCTGATACATGATCAGGGGGTGTATAGAGTCATGAAAAGCTCATCCAATTTTCAGGAACAGAGAATTGCATTTTCAATCACCATTTTAAGATTGTAAGACTTCATTTATCGATGCTTAACGAATCATTTCAGCGAATCTTGAAGGTTATGCAGAAATATTACAGTATATTTTGCGGTGTGTCTGAGTCGAACAATGTTACACTCAATGATATCTGCACTTTTGAACTTAGCGAACTTTTGTGGTTTGCATTTACCATAATACTCATGGCTTTTCATAGGAATTCGATGCAAGAAACATCTGTCTAAGAAGATCTTTCTTAATCATAGGATAGCGTCTAATAATACTTTGGTCTTGACACACTATTGTATCCATCATATTCTATGTCCCTCCCCCAATATTCCATTCCACTCATAATTGATTCTTAACAGCAGAAATCTGCCCCCCTATCTGCAACCGCATAAACCAGATTCTGCAGTTCCCCTCACTAACAGCAGAAAAATAATCGCATCAACCACTCTCAGTCCCTTCACACCATATACTTTTAACTTCTCGTCAACTACCACGTCCTCCTCGAAGGGGAGCGTTGGATAGGCACCGATGGGGTGATCTTCGGATTGCGGATTTGCTTTGATGAATGGTTCAGCAGGAATTTTATTGAGAAAGTGATAGTCGGGCTGGTACATGCTGCCGTTTCCTTGGAGGTGCGCAGAGAGTGGGGAGAAGGGTGAGATCAAAGGGGTGAGAGAGGTAATTACGGTTGATTGTTGGGTGGATAGACGAGAGAGCGGGCGAGGGTTGATGAATTGAGATGATCTCGAGGCTTGGATGTATAGTACGATATGGGGAAATGTTCAAATTGGAGATCAACAGGATCAACTTCGTGATCTAGAAGTATACGCATCACAGAACCTTGCTGAATCCTTGGACGAACGACAGTATGGATCTCATATGAAAAGTCTACTTACTCTTGTATAGCTGTCTCACTTGCGGAATATTTCGCCAGCCATCTATGCTGCTCCTCTCCTCTAAGCCCGGAGCAAGCTTGTCCGAAAGGCCTTTTGGTAGGTTTCAGATCTACAGAACTTATTTGCATTGCCGAGTTCACCTCATTTGATGTCTTGCTGAGAGGCATGTGCCCAATGAAGAACATTTATAGCGCCGGAGCCTCTCAGTTGTTGTACCTTTGAAAGCTGTCAAGGTCTACTCTTGCAAAGGAAGACGCTATCATATCAACCTGTGGTACAGTTTTGTAATTCCAATCATACTCATGATTGCCATACATGTGGGTACATATACTAGGTGCAAGAACATATACTTTTGTGTCATTGGAGTGGTCGTCCCCAGTCTCGAGAACGAGCACAGAGGTCTGGGGCTTTCAGTTGGACGGGCTGCTACTATTAGGCAGGCTATACCGCCAGCAATTATGCTAGATGGAATTAATGTATGTATTTGTCCTTGACCTGGAGGACTGTCACCCACATGTAGTCATAACTTTGAACTGACTGGGAAGCTTGGGCGGTGGAAAGGAGTGTTTGATAGGAAAATACTTCAGGTAGCGATCTGATTTCGGCCATTGTATTGAATATAGGTGTGCAAAATGATCTTCAAACATTGAGATGCCTGGGCTTTCCACCATCTACATATACTCATGCATGCTCAATATTGCAGGCCATGCTGCGGTTGCTAATCAATGCATGCCACCAAATTGATCCTTGATGTATATCCAGGATCGGCTAGAGTATTGAAGTATGTATGATATCTAATCAAGAATAGCAACCCGATAGGGAGGATGAAGCCATCGGGACAAAACAGGATTCGATACTAAATGTTCCAAGGGGAAAAAGAAGAAAGGGAAGCTACCATTTCAGAATATGGGTCTAAATTTCCCTTCACGGGGTTGATATTGTTTGTATTCGTAACCTGAGAACTACTACAGGCTTCAATACGAACTCGATATATGATCATCACACTAAATGATGATTATATGCTGATTACCTACAGTAGCTACTCGAGTACTAGGTACCTAGCTACAAGAAACCTTGAAGAGAATCAAGCATTACTGAAAGTGCTTACCGCCCGCCTTAGCGTTGGGTTTTGAATAAAACCGGCAATTAATGTGAGCGGTAAGTCTTTTGAGACTGAAATGGTTTAGCGTAAAGCCTGCTAAAGCTTGCTTGGAAGGCTGACCCACAGCCTTGATATGACTTAGTTTGATTGGCTGTGTAACGTAACGTTTCATTTTGACTCACACGAATATTCAATATTCGTAGCCCCTCGTCTCGACCCCGCCAAATTTATATCCACTGAAAGACTCCTTCCTGCTTTCAACTTCCTTCTTTTTGACTCACCATACTTTCGAACATTAGAAGTATGGATTTTCCAAAAGAGGAAGAAGAGATCCTTAGGGTGTGGAAGGAGATTAAAGCTTTCGAGCGACAACTCGAGTAAGTCAAATTGCACAAAGTGGAAAAGAAATTAATTTCTGATATCGTTCTTTATGATATAGGCTCTCTGAAGGAAGGCCTCGATATACCTTTTACGATGGACCTCCTTTCGCGACCGGCTTACCTCATTATGGTCACTTACTTGCATCCACTATCAAAGACATTATCACACGATATTGGTCAATGAAAGGATATCATGTTGAGAGACGCGCCGGATGGGACACACACGGTTTACCGATTGAACATGAGATTGATAAGAAATTCGGGATTTCTGGAAAAGATGCTGTCATGAAGATGGGTCTCGCAAAATACAACGAAGAGTGCAGAGCTATCGTTATGCGATACTCGTCGGAATGGCGCACAACAATTGACAGATTAGGCCGTTGGATCGATTTTGATAACGATTATAAGGTAAATTTCCATAGGGAAGGAGTTGACTTTTACGGGCTGACAACCTTAGACAATGGATACAAATTTCATGGAATCGGAATGGTGGGTGTTCAGTGAGATCTTCAAAAAAGGATCTGTCTACCAAGGTTATCGAGTTATGCCATACTCAACAGTCCTCACCACAGCTTTGAGTAATTTTGAAGCAAATCAAAATTACCAAGATGTCACTGATCCAGCTGTTGTCGTATCCTTCCCATTGTTGAAGGACCCTTCAACATGCCTTTTGGCATGGACAACCACACCTTGGACACTCCCATCTCACACCGGTTTAGCCGCACACCCGAATTTCGAGTATATCAAAATCCACGACGAAGCCTCGGGAAAGAATTATATCATGTTAGAGAAACTACTGGGTACACTATACAAGGACCCGAAGAAGGCCAAGTTCAAGATTGTGGAAAAGATTAAGGGCAGTGATATGCTTGGTTGGCAATATGAGCCGCTCTTCGGCTATTTCTATGAAGAGTTTAAGGATGTTGGGTTCAAAGTCCTGAACGCTTTATACGTTACCGATGATAGTGGTGTCGGTATTGTTCATCAAGCGCCTGCTTTCGGAGAGGAGGATTACAATATTGCAATGGAGGCCGGTATCATTAGCGAAAAAAGACCAGCTCCATGTCCAATCAACGAGACAGGTCACTTCACTGAGGAAGTCCCGGAATTTGCTGGTCTACACGTCAAAGCAGCCGATAAAGCCATCATCAAATATTTGAAGGGCACTGGACGTCTAGTTGTTGAATCATCTATCAGGCATAGTTATCCTATGTGCCCACGATCAGACACCCCTTTGATTTACCGAGTTGTTCCTTCTTGGTTTATCAGAATTCCCGAAATCGTTCCTGCTATGTTAAAGAATATCGAAGGTTCGCACTGGACCCCCTCATTTGTTAAAGAAAAGCGATTTGCTAGTTGGATTGAAAATGCCCGTGACTGGAACGTTTCGCGAAACAGATATTGGGGCACTCCAATTCCCATCTGGGTAAGCGATGATTACGAGGAGAAGGTATGTATCAGTAGCATCGCCGAGTTGAAGGAACTCAGTGGCTACGAAGGCGAGCTTACCGACCTCCATCGAGACAAGATCGACCACATCACCATTCCTAGTAAAATGGGTAAGGGGCAACTGAAGCGTATTGAGGAAGTCTTCGATTGTTGGTTCGAGTCTGGCAGTATGCCATATGCCAGTCAACATTATCCCTTCGAGAACAAGGAGAAATTTGAGCAATCTTTCCCTGGTGATTTTATTGCTGAAGGTCTGGATCAAACCAGAGGATGGTTCTACACTCTGCTTGTTTTGGGCACCCATCTATTCGGTGTTTCACCTTTCAAGAATTGTGTTGTCAACGGAATCGTGCTTGCAGAAGATGGCAAGAAAATGTCAAAACGTCTGAAGAATTATCCTGATCCTAGCATCGTCATGGACAAATATGGTTCTGATGCTTTGCGTTTATATCTCATTAACTCCCCAGTTGTGAGAGCTGAGCCCTTGCGTTTCAAGGAAGCTGGAGTCAAGGAAGTTGTGAGCAAGGTTCTTCTTCCTCTATGGAACAGTTATAAATTTTTCGAAGGACAGGTGACACTATTAAAGAAGATGGAGAACGTTGATTATGTCTTCGATCCTGCTGCCGAGGCTACTAATACTAACGTCATGGATCGATGGATTCTTGCTAGTTGTCAGAGTTTACTCAAGTTTGTCAATCAGGAGATGGCGGGTGAGTTTCCCCTTGAAGAGTTTCTTCTATGGATTATGGCTAACGAATCAAGGCTACCGTCTCTACACCGTGGTTCCCCGATTATTGGATCTTATTGACAATACCACGAATTGGTACATTCGATTCAATCGTAAACGTCTAAAGGGTGAATTTGGGTTAGATGACACTAAGCATGCCCTTAACACCCTCTTCGAAGTTCTCTTTACCTTGGCAAGAGGACTTGCGCCTTTCACACCGTTCCTTACAGACAACATTTATAAACGTCTACTGCCTCACATCCCTCAAGATATACAAGCCGAAGATCCACGAAGTGTACATTTCTTGGCCTTCCCTGATGTTAGAGAGGAACTCTTCGATGTGGAGGTTGAACGCCGTGTGGGTCGCATGCAACGTGTTATCGAGTTAGGCAGAGTTTCTAGAGAACGTCGCACAATTGGTCTCAAGACTCCTCTCAAAACATTGATTGTCATTCACCACGACCCAGTTTATCTGGAAGATGTTCGTTCTTTGGAAAGCTACATCACCGAAGAGCTTAATATCAGAGAACTTGTACTCACCTCGGACGAAGCAAAGTACAATGTACAATACAGTGTTAATGCTGATTGGCCAGTCCTTGGAAAGAAGTTGAAGAAGGAAGTGCAGAAGGTCAAGAAGGCCTTACCAGCAATAACCAGTGAACAAGTCCACAATTACGTGCTAGAGAAGTCGATCATTGTCGACGGTATCAAGCTCGAAGAAGGGGATTTGGTTGTTAAGCGAGGTCTTAAGGATGACGAATCCTCCAAGAACCTTGAGACCAACACAGATGAGGATGTTCTTACTATCTTAGATGTAGAGCTCCATGCAGATCTCGCAGATGAAGCGTTGGGACGAGAGATCATTAATCGGGTACAAAGATTGCGCAAGAAGGCTGGTCTTCAACCAACCGACGATATCAAGATGGAGTACAAAGTCCTAGAAGATCCTTCGAGCATCGGTCTCCGTGAAGCCTTCACGAGTCAGGCAAATGCAATCGAGAAGGCATTGCGAAGACCTCTGCAGGAAGCCGAAGGAAGTGCAGTAGAAGAGGGTGTTATTCTGGAAGAGGAACAAGAGATTCAGAAAGCCACATTTTCGCTCAGATTGTTGAAGTTATGATTTGATGTTTCATAGACATGTTTTCGGGTATAAAAAGGCATCCTAGATAGTTACTTTTGTAGCATTTACAGTAGCTAACTTCATGAAAACCTGAAAGTCATTGTAAAGAATATGTTTTTGAATTTCAGTGATTGTTCGGCATTGATTGGCGACAGCGTGATGAGCGAGACATAAGATTACAAGATGCCATACTTGTTTGTAGAAATATGTAATTTAAGGTATAAAAACCGAACTTGACTACATGGCAGCGGCAACGTACTGCTTCTCGGTAATGATATTCCCCTAAAACCGAACTATTCTCACTTTCTCTTTGCAGCAACCTAAATGAATGAATAAATGTAAGCCCCCCAATAATCGAAAAGGTGTAGGTAGATGTTATCAGCTAGAACCTACCAAGTAACAATTCTTCAATCTCATAAATTCAGTGAGACATTTATCCTTGTGGACTGAATTGTAATCCGCCACGATACATTTGCCATAGACGGATGCCTGTGGTTGTGTTGGGGTTAATGGATGGGGTGGTTTGAAGTTGTGGAGGGATATGATATGAAGAGATGGGGGTATATGAAGGGGTGGGATAGCGATATATACATACCTCAGTAGAGCATTTAGCAACAGCTTGGGCAAAGTTCTCAATTGGTCGTGTTCGGGTCGGCATTGTGAGGATTTCGAGTTTGGTGAGTAGGTTAGGTAGGTAATTACTTGTATGGGTAAACGTTGAAAGCCGAAATGCTGTATATATCAAAATGCATGACTTCAACAGTTGATTAGTCATTGATAACATTAAAGCCTTTTCCTTATTTAACGCTAGTATACCAAGGACCTTAGACTCTGTACACCAAAAACCAAGTCAATCAAAACTTAAAACTGTCGCGTCCACCAACTTTTCATACATACAGTATGATATATTTAATCACCCAAGTCGCGAAAAATGTTCATCTCTTCAGCGCGTTTCAATAATTCAAAGAATTCACAAAAATCACATTTCACCATTCACAAAGCTTCAAGAAGATTTTACAATTCTCATTCTCATTCTAATTTTCATTCTGATTCTGATTCTGATTCTGATTCTCATTACTGTTTGGCGTATACAACCTTGCTGCTGTACCTTGCTTTTCGCTTTTAATCAATTCTTTATCGCTGATACGCGATACCTGTATGTACCCAAAAATTAACAAATTACCTCCTGTCTATACTTTTTGATAAGGTCCCATCACCTCCCATGTCTCATTTGTCAATTCCGTCCAAACGCGGCGGATCCCCCAAAGAAGAGCCATATTATACCGATGATGGTATGCTTGATCTCAATTGAATACACAATTTACAATTAATTGATGCTAACATGTAATAGATTTGGTCATTCTCCATGACATTGTTGTTTTCGCGCAAGAAGTCCTACCCACCCTTATACCCAAGGAAAGACTGCCCACCAGTGCACTCTTTAGATCATATTACAAAATTCTACCTCGAGTTGGAATTGATACCGACCATGATAGTCGATTGGCAAAACTCTTGTCCAAAATTGGCAACTTGCGAGATTTCAATGGCACACTTTTCGAGAGATTCGAGGAAGTTTTGGCGCAAAAAGGCATTACCCTTGAATTCGATACCGACACACACGAACATCTACGAAGTCGCAAAGGCGCTTCCCCAGAGGTCGCAGATAATAAAGAAAGCGATACTCTCTATAACGACGAGAATGAACCACCATTACCACGACGCAATTCAGAGAGCGGGGTTTTGGACTTGGAGAATGCAGCTGAAGCTCAAGCTGATGAGCAAAAACATAAAAGGAATATGTCTTTTCCTCCTCTCCCTTTCGGGCCAGTCGCACCCGCCAAAATTAATGAGTTAAAGAGCTTCATATCAGAAGCTACACGCGCAATAACAACGGAGCTTATCCCGGTCCCAACACCGGAACCACCTAGAACCACACAAAAGGGGCGTCAAGAACGTGGGGTGAAGAACGTTGAAAACTGGCTACAAGCCAGTGAGGATGGACCGCCTCGCAGACGTGACAGATCAGTCTCGACGCATAGCAGCATTCGCACAATAAATCGACAACCAGAGAGTGTTATCCAGAGGGGTCGCCCATCTGGTCAAATACTCTTGCACAATATTACAAATGAACGTCAGGATACGAGCGACGAGTTGACCACTACTTCAGAAGCTGGGGAACAAGACGCCAACGCTTACCTCCATCCTAAGGTTCTTCCAAAATTATGTGGATGGATAGCTAGAGCAAGACTGCATATAGCAGCACGAAGGGCAGAATTGGAGGCCAGGGCCGTGAAATACGACACTGGAGCCCTCACACAGCAGGCATTCTCAAGCTGGACCGAAAAATTTCGCGAAAGACAATTGTTGAGACGACAACTCAGTAATGCTAAGGAACTCGCTGAACATGCCCGACAAGTTCATTTGACAGCCCAGCGGAGACTTCGGGAGTCGGAGGCGCGATGTACAAGACTCGAAAAAAGAGTCGACGAATACAGACGTGGACACCTCAGAGTGAAGGCGATAAGTCACTGGGCAGAGACAGCTCGTGAAAAGGTGGGAGTTACCACCGTCGCAACGAAATATCTGACTGTCAACCGAAACTACAGAAACTGGAAAGTTATAGCAGAAGAGAAAGATAAGAAAATCGAAGTGAACAACGAGGAAGCGCGAAAATTCCAACTCGGGAAGTTTCTCGGCAAATGGAGAGCGAAGAAAGAGGAAAGTGATGCGAAATCAAATATGGCTGCTCAACGAGTTAGCCAAAAGAATGAGCAACGGGCTTTATCAAAATGGTTTAAAAAGGCACAGGTTGTGAAAAAAGCCAATGAACTTATAGGGGATGAGAGACTACTGTCTGTGGTCTCCGAGTCCATGGATACCTGGAGAGATAAGACGCAAAAGAAAGTTGGACTCAACGAGGAAGCCGAGCGTGCAAATAAAACCAAGAAACTGGCAAATGCTATGCAGAAATGGCGCCGTGAAGTTGGGCACGCTCAGCAAGAGAGAAGAGCCACAGAGATTGATCGTGCCAACATTCTTGGCGACGCAACAAAAATATGGCGATATCAGACTAAGCTGAAAAAACAGCAAGCCATTTCGGACGAACGTGCTGTCGCAGAAGCCTTCCAGACCTGGGAATTGGAGACGAAACTGGTGACTTTCCAAAAAAAGAAAAGCGAAGAGGTTAAATCCGCCTGTTTGGAAGTCTTCTTTGATAGAGTCCAAGACTCACGGAGTAGACGCTGGGAACGCGAAGAGATCGCTCGACGACATGACAACAAGAATGTGGCAGCGGACGTCCTCAGGCAGTGGTACATGAAAATGGACCATCGTGCCGAAGTTGAAGCCCAAGCGGAAGAGTTCCAAGCACCACTTATTTTAGGTCGATGCCTTGATTCCTTGCGCGAGCAGGCCCTGCGAACCGCAAAACTGGAGAAAATGGCTAGCCGTGCCAGGTCTTTCTTGTTGGCAACGGTTGCAATGAAAAGTTGGAGAGAAGCAACAGCGAGATCAAAAAGAGAAAAGCGCAAAGTTGCATACGCTTTAGTTCGAAGAAACAGAAAAGTGTGCATAGGAAAGGATATGCTATCACGATGGCGCGGCAAGGCGCGAGAGAAAATGGAACTGTGCGAGCAGGCACTACAGTCTGCCAACAACAAAGCAATCATCATAGGGATGGACTTGTTTGATCATTGGAGAGCCCGTAATAAACAAATGGTTGAGCTGAACACTCTTTGGGAAGAGATGGTGATGAAGAAGTTCTTCAATATGTGGAAGGGGCGTACTGGGGCATTGCAAGCATTGAGCATCGAAGCAACATTGGACTTTCAGGATCGTCGCCAGACCAAATCGGTTCGAAATTGGAGCTTGCGGGCGATGCAAGTGAAAAGTATGAAGAACACTGCAAAAGAAGTGCACGACAAGACCACAAGAAAGAGACACAGAAATATATATAACTACTGGTACGAGCGAACCATACAGCAGCGACCCATCGTGGACATAGGTACACCTCCTGGGACCTTCACAGCGGAGAATTGGTCTGATTTCGGCGAAGAAGTTGATATGGACGAAATCACCAAGAGGCTTTACGCGAGAGATCCTCCACGTAGGGCAACCGTTTCACTAAAGCCTTCTTTCGATCCATTAACTCCAAAGCCAGGATATATGGCCACACCATCTCGAAGATCACAACTGCTTGCTGCATCGGCGCGATATCATTCAACTACGCCAAGAGCGCCATTGACTACTCCACTTGAGCGACAATTAAGAACGGGGATTTATGGGACATCAATGCCCAATTCTAAAAGAGGACGGAGTACATTAGGAATGGGTGCCGGATTTGAGGACATACCTGAACGGTAGTACGAATTGATGACTTGTGTATATTGGATATGGATAATTACGACGGCGTTTAGGGTCTGCTTTACTACCAGGAAAAAGAAGGATTGTTATTTCATTACAGGGAATGAAACACAGGGCGTTATATCGAAAGCATGGATATTTGTTTTAGCAGGGCGTTTTGGTCACTGTGTACTGATTGGATACCGACAAATGTCGTGGTTACTGAGTATTGGTTATATGGCATTTTCCTTCAGCAGATTGCCGTCTGGAGAGATGGACTTCCGTCCGCATCGACTCGATAATCGAATTTAAATTTGGCTTCTCTCAAATAAGAACACTCCAACTTTGGAGTGGGGAACTTCCTTCATGGATTTTATATCCATGGGGCATGTAAGAGCCTCTCAACATTGAGTTGCTTTAAAGTAGATTAGACTTATCACACCTAGATACTTTTCATGATTAATAAAATTACTAACTTATAAAGCAAAACTTCTAAAATGTGCAAGTGAACGCTGGAAAACTGTATGACCATATCTGACTTCGGGTGAGAGTGTAGATCGTCGTCGTCCTCGTCGTCGCCGTGCTGATTTCTTGTCTCGGAACCGCACAATCTATTCGCCGAGGCAACAGCTCCAAGTTTACAATAAATGGACATTATCTCCACCATCGGACTTGAATGCTTTTCGACTTTTTATAATACTCTGCCATTGAACTTTACTCAACCCGAGAGAAGTATCTGTGCCATCTTACTGAAAATATGCTCCGGAATGCGCTTTGATAAATAGTATGAGAGCAGTGCTTCCTGGAAAGGCACAGGCCAAGCTTCAAGCTGTCTGTACTGGTTATTGGGATAGCAGGAGGCTCATAGTGAGTCTACGACACATTTCCAGGCATTCTGCATTGTTTTTATCTTACTAAAACTGTTACATAGGCCTATATCACGGGAAATGCTTTTGTTATACTCACTGGCGCAGACACGATCGTACAAACGATTTACGATGACGACGATACCCAACTAGAAGCTATTGCGCTGGATGAAAGTAGCGGAAAGATAGCAACATGTGCGGGATCTAATATCAGGATTTACAAGCCATATGGGCAGGATGAAGGCGCGCTGAAGGTTAGCATTGCACATCCATCATTGGCCTTTTCAGAAGGCGGCGCTGAATACATTTAGTGGTCTCTGCAACATAGCATTTCAATCGATGAGAGCGGACATGATACAGCAAGCACACTATCATGGGGGATATCAGAAGAACTGCTGGTCGGGAGCTCATGGTTTACTTTGTTCTCAACAATCGATGCGCCGGTGGTGGTCTGGAAACAACAACTCGCGAATCCGATCAAGTTCGCCAACTTCTCGTATGATTCGGCATTCATCGCGGCTAGTGGGAAATACGATAGGTTCGTGAAAATATGGAGGAGATTATCATTTGGGAATGATGACACAAGATTCGATTTCACCTACCTTCCACATCCGCGGACAGTCACAAATATGCACTGGAGGAGGCCGTTCCATGTCGATCAAACAATTGATAATGTATTGTATACGGTATGTGCGGATAATGTGCTGAGTATCTGGACCCCTACGGATGTGCATTCACTACAAAGTTTGCAACTTTGGGGACAGATTAATCTACAAGAATCCATACAACCGAGAGGATTGGACGAGGGCAAGGTGTCGAAGCTAAGATTTGCATTCGTCATTGATGGGAGGGATTTTACGTTTGCAACAGAACATGCGGTGCAGGAGAGGGCAGCGAGCGACTCAAAGGAAGACCATTCACTAGCGCATCTAATTGAGGTTGCAAATCGTAATCCGGAAATTTGCGTTGTCTTGGATGAACATGGACATCTTTCTGCATGGGGCCTGGAAAACGTCGGGTCCAAAATAAGACAGTCGACGAATATTTTCAATATTGCGCATGTTGATGGTCTGGAATTGGGTCTACCAACGGATCTAACCGATGATACAAGCTATGTTCAGCTCTACAACTTCTGTAACCAGTCTGGTGGGAATCTCAATGTTCTGGTCCATCATTTTGATGGGAAAATTGAGTTCTTTGAAGCTGATGTAGCCAACTTGTTTGATCCTTCGCCAAGATCACGTCGTCTCAAGTCGAAAGCTCTATGGACAGGTCATTCAGCTGCTATCAAGAAAATCGTGCGTAATGTTAGTGGACGCGCAGTAGTATCGCGCACAGATGGCAACGAAAGTATAGTTTGGAAGCATATGGAACATGCAGGTGGAACTTCAGTATTCCGCCAAAGCATCATCTCACAATCTGAGCACGTTCATAGGATATGCGTCATGAGAAAGGGGAACTTCGTAATATATCTACACCATGAGCACATTACACTGTGGGATACTAGGCACTCTGCGGCAGTCAAACTGGCAGATTGTAAATTTTATGTCATGGGAAAGCCATTGTGCATCCTCATGCTACCCGAGCTAAACAAGGAAGGTCCTGTTGCTCATGTCGCTACCATCACTTCTAAAATGAAGGGCATCGTGTGGGAAGTCATGCTACCTCAAAGAAGGGGAAGCATTCAGGTCAATGGGTATCAAGAAGCTTCTATTCGCGAATTTTGCCAATTCGACCTCGGAGACGACGATGATCTAGCATATGTTTTACCAGTAGACCCAGCTGGATCTCCTCCCGTTATCTCGGGATTCTTGGATACTTTTGCAAGAGACATCGCCATCTCTTACACGCATTCTGGACTGTTAAGGTCTTGGGCTGCCCGGATTGACCCTGAAAAAGAAAAGGTTGATTGGCTACAAACTTGCTCGGTAGATACAGGTATTAGCGAACCTGCTTTAGCCAGTGGAAGCTCAATACGGAAAGCTGCTCTTGTGAATTCAAGCAGATCCGAGCTAACAATCTGGGACGTCCGAGGTGCACAGCTTGAGTATTCCCAGGACTATGAATCCCAAGATACTATTCAGGATCTGGATTGGACCTCAACGCCAGACGATCAATCTATTCTTGCAGTAGGCTTCCGTTATCGGGTTGTGCTGTTGGCTCAAATGCGTTATGATTATTTAAATAAAGGGCCGGCATGGGCAGCAATTCGGGAAGTCAATATTCGAGATTTGACACCTCATCCAATTGGGGACTCAACCTGGTTAGGAGGTGGTAATTTCATTGTTGGGGCCGGTAATCAGTTGTTCGTTTATGACAAGGAGGTTGACTCATCAGCAGCAACTGTTCTACCTCCTCGTAAGACTTCTTGGGATCTCTTCGACGCCGTTTCAAGATTAAATGGCCCACTTCCGGTCTACCATCCCCAATTTTTGAGCCAATACATACTTGCCGGGAAGAACTTGTTGGTTCAGCATATTCTATTGGCACTGTACAAAATTCTTAAGTATTATATTGAGGGTGAAGCAATCGACTCACACCTCGGAATGAACATCGAAGATTTCTACGTCAACTCAGAAATGGCGCCTTCAGCTAATAAAGGGGTCAAATCTACTTTCGATGGCATTTCCGGAGATGATGAGGTGGAGACGGTCACAGAAGATGTTGCTGCTGCCATAACCGAGAAATTGACGCAGATTGCATTGCCTCAACTTTCGAGACATGAACAAATTCATTTGGCTGATATTGTTGAATGTGTCGCTATTGTTGAACGTCAACGTAGATCTATGGATGATAACGCTGCAAGGTTTATGCTCTTCTTTAGACAACATGTTCTACGTCGTGGTCGTGCGAATGAACTTGCTCTGTCATGGAGGGAGATCAATTGGGCATACCATAGTCATAGTCAGGATATCCTGGCAGATATGATCTCAAGACAATTCCATGGAAGGATGCTTTGGGAACATGCGCGAGAGAGTGGTATCTTCATGTGGATGACGGACGCAAATGCCCTGGTTTGTATTTTTTTGGTACTCACTTTCTTAAGAAGACTAACAGAAGACAGAAAACTCAATTTGAAACCATTGCTCGGAACGAATATACAAAAAGCGATCTCAAAAATCCCATAGATTGCAGTTTGTATTACCTTGCCCTCAAGAAAAAGGCGGTACTACAAGGTTTATGGCGAATGGCTGCGTGGAATCGTGAGCAAGGAGCTACGATAAGACTCCTAGCGAACAATTTCTCGGAAAAGAAGTGGCGTACTGCTGCAATGAAAAATGCATATGCTTTACTTGGAAAGCGTCGATTTGGTAAGTAATGCATCAATTGGTTGATCTTATTTGATATATTCTAACCATGACTAGAATACGCTGCGGCTTTCTTCTTATTGGCAGATTGCCTCAAAGATGCTGTCAACGTGATTTTGACTCAACTCAAAGACCTTCAATTAGCGATAACGATTACTCGTGTGTATGAGGGCGAGCATGGACCTGTCCTTAAAGAGCTCCTTGAAGAAAAGGTTCTACCATTAGCTGCGCAAGAGGGTAATCGCTGGTTAGCATCGTGGGCTTTCTGGATGTTACATCGTCGTGATATGGCTGTACGAGCTTTGATTGTAAAGACCCACCACATATTCCGTTGCCCACACTCAACTACAAATGCTAATATTATCACTCTAGTCCCCGGTTTACACACTCCTCGAAACACCACAATCACCTGATCTTCAAGCCAAACTTTTCCTAACTGATGACCCCGCTCTAGTCGTCCTTTATTCGCAACTTCGTCAAAAGACCCTACAAACCCTACGTGGTGCATCCAAAGTCACTCCAAAGGTCGAATGGGCTTTTGTATTGCACAATTCGAGACTGTATGATCGCATGGGCTGTGATTTGTTAGCATTGGATCTTGTGAGAAACTGGGAATTCTTGCTTCCAACCAAGCCAGATTTTACGGGTTTCGATGGAGAAATAAACCCCAGAAAGATGTTGAGAAGGAGAAGCTCACTAGTCGTGGCCGATTTGCCCGTCAGTGGAATAGGACCCGCGGCCGCGGATAAGAAGGACGCAACGACTGGACATGGCCAAACTCACAAGCCGCCGCCTACTGTTTTTGAGGAACCGGAGGTTAATAGTTTGTTGGATAGTTTCGGTTTCTAGTTTTGAGGATTGCATTTTTCAATGGCGTTACTCACTTTAACTTGTATTACATACCCCGGCAGACCTTGGGGTGATTTTTTGGGTTTGCACATTAGGGTATTTATGGTATATTGCGATGCATAGCGTTTGGGAAGGGACTTGATAATATGAATATCTGTATTGTGACTTTTTAATAATGTTTTGATATCTCGAATCTGGACTCTTGGGCATGATCTAATGGGAATGGGTTGATTGTCAAGTATGTTGGATGCGATGCGAAGGCTGGCTAGCAACCCCAAGTGGAGATGAATTGAACATGATTAGTTAGTCTCGGTCTGCGCTACCATCTTTTTTTTTACTTCAGCTATGCTCTTCAGTCTTGCCAGATCCTCCATTCATAAATACCTGAGATACAGATGATTACAAGTATCAATTCTCCAAACTCAACGTAACATAAATGTCAAATCTCATATGCACCCCGTTCCTAAATCTCGCTCCGCCTATCAGTAACTCCAATCTTCCGAGCTCATTCATCAATAATGAGCCGTGGGTATTTCGTGATGAAAACAGTATCGGCTACTAAAATATAGCCCTGCATTCCGTTCCTTGTGAAATTGTGAGCAGTTCTCGTATCCACAACTCCATCCGAGCTTACGATGTGTCTCCTAGAGTACATATCCCTACCTTCTAGAATTTAGAACTTTTCGCAGCTTCGCTAAGGAGAAGAGGCACGGTTTGTTAACTAACGGTTGGATATTGTTTTATTCATTTCAGGGATTCTATGCCGTTGCTAATGTTCAAAATCTGCCTTGCTGTATAGGGTTTATCGAACTAGCTGGTTCAGTTATGTTTACTCGTACATATTGAGGGTTGTAATGCTAAATTTTGATGAGGGTGAAATTTCCAATGTTGTAATTTTACATTGTTGCATACTCGTAATTGGGTACGTGTTGTTGCGAGCAGAAACTCAGGGACAAGATGAAGACATCATCATCGCACTGCCACTGTTGCATTAAACGGTAGAACTCGATGTGGGATTATGTGGCAGTGCCAAAGAAATCTGACTCGTCCTACCGGTACTAATATCTCATTAAGAACCAATCTACGAAGCAAGCGACTGTACAGTGTTCTGTCAAAGCGGGCATTCCGTCAAGCCACCCCGTTGAACCAAACTGTTGGTATTCATGCCAGGTAAGTCGGACTCATAGCTACATTCGGATTACTACGCTTACGTTGAGGGTATTTGTGCATAAGGTCAATTCGCTCTCCCTTTCAAATGACTATTCTAGTCCATCTCTTGAAGTTCATAAAACTTGACTCAAATATTTGACACAAGCTATCAAATGATGTCTTCATCATTTGTCGTTGTTATATGCCATGGCTCTTATCATACGCCCGAGCCATAGCAGCCCTTTCTAGATGCCTTGCATGCAAACGGCATCCAATCATACTGTCCACAACTACCCTCATCAGATCTTACGAAAACGAATGTAGGGGACATTGCACACCCAGATTACAATCGAGATATCCCATTGGGTGGATATACACAACCATCGGACGATATACATGTCATCAATGAGTGCTTCAAGACCTTATTACAAAGAATGGAAAAAACGTCATCCTTCTTGGACATTCCTCTAGCGGCTTCACTGCGACAAGCTCTGCCATACCAGAGCTCCAAGCAAAGCATCGAAAGGAACGCGGTCTTTCCGGTGGTATCATCGGCATCTTCTATGCGTGCGGCTTCTTGATTCCCGTGGGAGAATCTGTGCACAGCTTCTTTCAGCCAAAAGATGGAAGTCCGCCTGTATTTCCACCCTACTGTAAATTTCATGTAAGTCAACGCGACACGCCACCAACCTAACACTTAATGATGATGTTGATGTTGATGTTGATACCCGCCACTAGATATATGAATGAGCATAGCTAACAGCAATCCACCAATAGAAACACGGCATGCACGGTGTAGCCTCTGTCGTCGAAGGAGCCAAGTACTTCTTCAATGGATTAGACGAGACTCGAGCTAAACACTACGAGTCTACATTAACGGCATCAGCGGTATTCCGCACAGTATTGCACAACGATGCATACTCTGCCCTTCCATCTACATATCTGGTGACGGAGCAAGATCTGGCATTGCCGGCGGCGTATCAGGAAGGCATGATTGCGTTGCAAAATTCAAGACCGGATGTAAACATTGGGATGGGTGAAATGTCCAAGTGGTCACTCACCGCATTTGACTTGGATTGAGGGTTTTGTAGCCGAGATCCTGAAATTTGGGAAGGTCGTGCTGGGATAGCTTTTCGAATTTCTCCTCGGGCCTTGTGGATATCGAAGGTTTGCGATGCTTGGCTGTAGAAAACTCCGCGACTAAGCTCTGATTATGGTTGAATGGAAAAGTCGGCTTGAACAGTAAGTATATTTACTCCACCAGAAAAATCTCTTGTAACTGTAGTGCTACGATTTGTGCGGAATTTCATAAACAAGTACGTTAGTAAGGCTCGGATATTATCCGCTTTTCAGAAATGCGTAACACTTTCGAGGTCTCCATTATGGTCTCTAGATTCGAAAGGATTTTGAAATTGTGAGACTGCGGCGCTGCAGTTCGTTAGTATCTCACTTACACTACTGCATGTTCTTGTTAACGACAGCGTCTTCAACTTCTTGGGTCGTCTTGTCGAATTGAAGTCGAAAGATTGTGATCGACGAACCTGTTTGTAGTTTGAAGTTTATATTGAGCAGAGCAAAGAGTATGAAGGTTTGAGTCGAAGGGGATGTAGGACCTCTAAAGCTTGTAGCTCCAGCAGATCTACTATGTATAAAGGATCTTGTTGTGATAATCACTAAGTATCAGGTGGATGGTGAGAGTCTGGTTCTTTGGAGCCACTTCATCACAAATTATTGTGGTTGGGATCCAATACACACCAAAAGTTACTTTATCTTTCCACACTTTCATTTCGGTCATCCTGTTGAACTATATATCGCGCGGAGTGTGGAATTGTATGAACAGGGTATCATTCTTCCTTAAGCTAACGCAAAACTTAAAAGGTATTTTTTATCATGTCATAAGTCATGTTTCATGCCTCGTTTCGCTTCCTCGCCCGTCTTCTAGTAGCACCCATTTTCCCTTATTTTCCTCAAAAATCATTCATCTCATATACGTTCACCTATGCAATGATAAGCTACAAACTCAGGTTAGCATCAACTATCGAACAAAAGATTAGATCCAATGCATACTTCAATAAGCTTATCGGTCAAAGCAGTACATTCTCTAGCGACCTCATGATGGCCTTGGTAGGTCGAATTCTTCCATAAACCTCCGAAGCCTATACTACCCAGCACTCTATCTAACACGTCTGGGTTCTCCATGGCGGCTGAGAATTGAGGATTTGAGGTAATTGTACGTAGTAATTGATGTGCAGATTCGAGTGTAACTGAATTCTGACAGGACATCAGAACATCATCTAGTATATTAGTGATTGGACCGGACCTGCTTGAAGTTAGTATTGATCTTCATGTAAAAGGACATTAGATTAAGACTTGCAGGCGTAGCATGACGTTTGACGATGCTATAGCAAGCTTGTTGAGCCATTGAAATGCGCGGTTCTGTATGGTGTCGTCTAAATAGTGAAAGTCGACGAGGCCAATAGCGCAAGTAAGGAGCAATTCTTTCTCATTCAAACCTGCGTTTTGTATTATATCATCCATATCTGATTCTGGATATGGGGTACAATCTCGATGTGTCGCATTAGCAAGCCATAGGCTATGCCCTGCATCTTCGGGGTTGAGGGCTCGGCCGAGCAGAAGACCAAGATATGGCATGCAGCTGACATCTTCTGGAAACGACATTCCGTCAGGCAAATTAGCGGCGGTCGTGTCAAGGAATGTTGATATAACCCGCATAGCAGTAGATCTTGTCAATGAATCCGTCATGCCTTTGACCATGCATGCAGAAATCGCGAAATGGAAGTTTTCTGTAGTGAAATAGATCCCATATATCTCGTCTAGTTGTATTGCTGCTTCATCAAGTGGCGTTCGGCCTTGTAGCAATGTCGAGATCATACGCCCATTACTGAATTCGCCAGAAGCACCAATATTTAGTAGGACAGCATCGAGGAACATCGCCGCGCAGTTAAAAAGTCCAATCGGGACCAATCTCACAAGAGATAACGCAAGCCAGAATATTTGGGTTCCATAACGTGACGCCGATGGGAGTTTATCCATCATTTTGGTTAGAGCTGTGACAATAGCAACCATCATCTCACTGTCACTATCGTCCATATATCGGCCGATGCTACTTCTGAGTGCTACGAGCACTTGATACAGTAGGTCGTCGTCCACGTCTTCCCGAGCCAAACAACCCATGACAGTAAATGCTCTGGGTTGAATGGCTGGATTGCTCTGAAAAGCAGTGCTTGCAACCAGGCTCATCCACCTGGCACGCCACGCGTTTGACAAATCAACCGTTGGAGCCGCTACAATACTTATATCGGACAGTAGACTTGCAAGTGACTCCGTGGCTAATAATGCTGAAGCTCCGGAGTCCTGTGATGATGGAAGAGAAGCACCATCTCTTGATGCTATACTAAACATAGATTCTTGCCGAGGTTCCGAGATTGATGACAACAAAACCTTTAACTTGGTAAGCTTGCTTTCCTCCAACGCAAATGTGGTACACATAGCATGAATAGTATTGACAAGCAAGCGATGAACGGTCAATCTTAAGTCGGACGAGCCTGTATTAGCTAGCATGGTGACAAGATGGAACACTTCCGGGAGGTATAGTTGGGACTGGACACCACTATCGAATGAAACAGACAGGGAGAGTCTTAAAAGAACACAGATCTCACCCCAAACAGTGTTTTCGTGAAGATACCTTGTTGGTCGAAGTGAAGTACGATTGAGAGCCTTTCGAAGCCTTGAGATTAGTTTTCCTCGAATTGTAATCGTGCCGAGTGAAGCAAGAATGGATCCAAGAATCTCCGTCCGTTCATCATCGATGCCAAAATTAAGAGCTGGTTTGAGAATTTCCTCCAGGAATATATCCATATAAACTTCGTCCTTGCAGATCGCAGGCCAGATGCTTTGTTCCAGGGTAGTGCTGAGAACAACATCAGATATGGCTACCTCAATAAGCTTCCTGAATATCACGGCGACTTTGTCTCTTCCTTTGTCACTATCCCCCTCATTCGGTATGAGATGGGTTCTTAGACTTGGTAGCCAAGGGGCCATGTATGCCAAACTTAAGGGTCTCTGCGAATAGGGAAAACTTTCCCATCCAACGAAGAATTCATTGAGAAAATCCCCTGTGAGCTGAGGCTCAGAACGGGCCAACTGCGCACTAATTTCAATGATGAATTGTGATGGGTTTAAAGGAACACATAACTCTGGTATTTGTTAGCAAAACTCCGATGCCTGGAGGCAGTGAATCATACCCCTTGTGCTCATGAATTTGGAATCAGCTGCGAACTTAAAAGCTCGACACAAAGCACACAGTAAATTGTACGAGGCAAGCCGTAGGACCGCATCAGGACTCGCCATGTTCGTGAGCGCAATGTTGAGGAGTGTGCCTGGTACGTCTTGCGGTCGGACCAATCTCTCAAATGATTTTAAGGTTCTCAACTCTTTTCCGTGCTTAGTCTTGGCACTGCGAATCGCTTGTAAAACATCGACCTTTCTTGGACTGGTGAAATACATTACAATCTTGCCGTTATCAGTGCGTAACCCGAATGCAGAATCATCCTCGGTCTGTATCGAGGTAGGCGCCTCATCGACTTCTGATAAACGAAAGATATCATTGACTGTGGCATGTAGTCTAAGACCTGGAACAACTTCTTGTTTCTTCGTTGTAGTCACTTGAACAAATTGACTACCAATCTTGATGATTACCTCGACTTTACCTTTCGTTTTAGATAATCTTATAATGGGCTGGAAGACGTATCTTGTGTCTGTGACAACGCTGATCGTCTCTTTTGGCAAGTGAAGCTGTGTGAGATGGAAGTGAGATTGCAAATCTTGAAGACTACCAATCAGGTGATAGTCCACATTTTTTGGATGGAAGGCACTATTCTCACTCTTTGCAGATAAACGAAGAATGCGGCGGAAACATTTCCTACGCTTGTTAGTAAGTACTACTTCTCTCCAATCCTACTTGGAACTCACCTAAATGCACTGTTCATGTTGTATACATATACCCTGGACAGCTGCTTTGAAAGTTCTGATGGTGTAAGCAGATCAAGTCTTCGAAAAAGCGCATCTTGAGGCTCGTTTTGGCCGTTATAACAGGTCGCATCGATCAAGATACCAAACGGCTTATGCCACATGCGACTTGCAATCTACATAATTCAGTAATGAATGTCTTTTGAAATGCATGGGAGTTACTAACCTTCAAGTATACATATAACAAGAGATCAAAATCTGTTCCTTCTGTATCAATGTTTCGAAGTATAATGCATATCATCGATAATCCATCCTATTGCTGTAAGCTAATGTCGGTTTTGACATAATTCCAAGTGCCTACCTTGCTTTCGCCACCATCATACACGGCTCTATTTGATACCACAGCTTCCGAACTTCGACCAGCGTTTCGAAGCATGAAATGTTGGAAGCGTGAATACGAGGGAGGGGTGTTTTGTGAAATTGCTGGCCTATTCCAAGAAACATCCATTGGTGGTGGTCCAAGATTAGAAATGAGTGTTCGGAGGGCATCCAGGACTGGGGTGTGACTCTTAGCACCGTCAATTGGTGATCGAAGAGAGAGTTGCCGTTCACGGAGAACAAGTTTTTGTCGAACGTGGTCCCAATGATCATACAAAAACCGATGTAGAGCTACGCAGGAGCCGAAATCGAAAGATTCTGACTCGGCAAGTGGTTCTCTGACATTAGGAGGTGCCTTTTGATATTAGCTTTCTTCTTCTACCTATGTCAGATGAACGTACTGATATCTCCCGTAAAAATGTCGTTACGCGATATATATTTTGTGTCAAGAAGTCGTTCAAAGGGTACATGTAGGGCTCCTTTGCCCCGAAAAGAACGTTATTGGCTAGATTTTGGACTACTTTTGCGATAAGGAGAAGACCTCTGCGCATTTCTTTCGATGGTGGGGACCCTATCAGACCTTCTGCATCAGGAGCGACAATCGCTGGGCAGAAGAATCGTAGGAATATAAAGGCACCAACGGCGGTGAATTTGGCATCAGGAAACCTTCTCATCACGCAAGAGGATATCTATACACTGTCAATAGCGGGACAACAGGACGAAGCACAAAGTGGCTTACAATACTGCAGATCTTCCGAAAAGACACGGGAATCCGTGATGCCGAATTGCATATATCATCGATGAATACTTTTGTCACTACGCGAAGTTGAAGAGCATTTTTCTGCAACTCTTCGGGAGACGCTGTTCTGGCAGGATCAAGTTCAAGGTCCAGATCTTTTGAAGTGAGAACAAGGCGCTCCAAAACCTTCTGTAGTGTTGCCTTTAGATACGTAGCACCCTTCCATTTGGCATAGACGGACAGCAGCTTGGTGGCAACACAATTTCTTCTCAAAAGTTCAGCCTCGTTTTCTAAATGATTTTAGTAGATTCGAATGGGTTTTTATGTCCGAGGGATGGCCTACCGGTTTCCTCAACCTCATGCTCGATGAGCGCTTCAAGCAAAGAAAAGCCCATGCCGCGGGAGTCAAAAATATTGAGAAGTGAGATGGTCATCTCATCCACTTCCGTACTTGGGCAAGCATCGCAAAGTGCAATGGTAAGTGTCATGTCATTAACAAGTAGCTATTGGTAGCCATCGTCAGTAACTTATTACATGGGTGGGATCATTGTCGACACTGACTTCAAGAAGTTCATCGTACTTTTGGTTCACAGCTGCATCAGACAAATTGTTAAATTCGGTACCCTGTATCAAAATGTTGCAAAGCACTTTGACGAAGGCTGTTCTAACTTCAAGATCTTCATGATAACCAATACCTAAGGAATGTTTGAGGCCAACATCAATGTTTGCACTTAGGAGATTAGAAAGTGCCGAAATTGCAAGCTCCGGACTGCTCATAGAATCATCGCTCACTGCAGATGTTAGCCGAACTTCATTCCTACCTATTTCAGCCGTTTCGTAATTGAGGAGAGACAAGAACCTGTTGAAGTATGTATGGAACATCTGTGACTTCAAGTCGCTTGTATCTGCATCGGATTGGCCTTCGGCTGGTTGCAAGGGGAGACGATAAGTTAATTCTGCTAGTGCCTTCAAAGAAGCTCGGTCAAGATCTTTCTGGAGGCGAAGAAGCTCATCAATACGAGTGCCAACTAGGTGAGCACCAGTATCGACATTTGGAGTTCCTGGGCGAGCGATCCATCCAAAAATCACTTCCAAAAGCTGATTACGAATACGCACATCGTGCCTCAAATTCAAGAGTTCTTTCTTCTGTGTGAGAGTTTCACATAACTGACAAATCTTAATTTTGACTCTCAATGCGCTTGCCCCATCTGCCGAGCCATTCAAAAATTTCGCAAAATTGAGTGCTAAGGCACCAATATCAGCCGACATTCCCGTACCTAATTCAGCTGGGCTTCCGAGCTTTTCAACGATGCTTTTCAGAAGTGCTGCTGCCTGCTCTGCAAAGACGATTCGAGAATCAACGGGAATTGCATTGCTTCGTGGGCTATCAAACAAAACGTCAAGTTCTGATTGGAGCGCTTCGAATAGAGGCATATATAATGCCTTGGCAAGATCACTGGAGAGGGCATCTCTGGTGCCTTCACGTATCCTGATACTATTGCTCGCTAGTAATTGGACACTTTGCCGCATATATCGACTAAGCAAAGTTTCATCGTAGTTTTCCGTAGTAGCCTTATCGATCCATCGCAAACTGGCAAGTGCCTGGTCATCCGGAGTGGAAAGAAGAGATTGGCCCGCGATACAGGTGCCGCCAAGAGAAGCAAGAAATCCAGAACAATTGCGCCACTCTCCCAAAGACCTTTCATCAAAAATTTCTGAGCGCGCAACAAGTTGCTTGGATAATCTAACCCACCGATCAAAAATGGTCTCCCATGCATTTATGATACCGGCAGTGGGGTATTGCATTTGGCGTAGGAGACCTCTCGCCCGTTTCTGAAAAGCAACTAAACCTGTAAATCGGAAGTCTTTTGAAGCAAGCTCTTGGTAAACACCCATGTTACGCGCACTTGCTAGGGATAGTTTAGTGAAGTCCGGCGCAGATTCAACAAGACGAATCTCTTCTGCGAATAACGAGATGCTTGACGCGACGAGCTGGCATATTGCTATATCGGGCGAGCAAAGTGTAACCAAAAATGACGTTTCCATCATAGAATATGCTGCTAACCGTTCCGAAACATCTTCCTCTAATTCCGTCAAGTCCTAGTACACGTGAGTAGTTATATTCGAAGGTGCATCTGGCATTGCTCGACTGATCGTACAACCATTCGAGGACTCGACCATACGACCGAGAGGCATTCAGAAACAGTACAGATATCACTTACTTTAATCTTTTTCATTAAACCAAGCCTTGCTTGCAAGTAGCCATGTACGAAGCCAAGAGCAGAGTGTTCGTCAACAGTCTGGTTGATGATTTTGCTTGAAATTGAACTGAGGATAACCGACCTACATAAAAATGGGTCAGTAAGTTGGGCAGCGTGGCTGGTAATGCAATGCCCAAATACTCACGTTGACTCCCAGAAATTGAATTTCATGTTACTGGAGAGGCTAAAATTTTTACTTCGCCATGTAGACACCGTGGCTACAATCAATGAACTGCGACAAACTTCACTTGTTAAAAGTCTAATTTTCTCATCTTCGGAGGTCAGGAAGGCCATGAAAGCAGCGTATATGTCCTCGAAAGTGGTGTCATCATTATGTGAGTCTAGGTCCAGGCCAATAAATATGGCACTAGGATATACGTCCAAGAATACTAGCATGCTGTACACCAATTCTCCTGATGATGCAAATTTCGTTTGTCTGTTCAGGGTCATGTGTTCGAGGGGGTAGGAGTCTCTGTATCTCAATGTTGTTCCCTTCTGACTGATTAGCAATGCATTCCAACTATTATGAATGCGCCATACCTTCATGTAGGCGCGAATGAATTCAGACATCTTAATAAATAATGGCCCGTAGTCACTGGCATTGGACTGTTTTGCGAAATGCGTACATGCTCTTATTACCGCAAGTTTGAAATCTGGAGACGTGTTGGGAGCAAGACAGAATGGTGCGAGGCCATCAACGCAAGCTTTGAAATTTAAATGCGCCAAACTGACAAATGCTGCTGTCATTAACCCAGAGTCAATGGTTGTATTTTCTGCACCCACCGCGTATCTCCTAAATACTGCTTCGCGCACTTCTTCCTGGACATCTAGGGCATAGCTCAGAAGTGCCGAATCACTATCGAGAGGAAAATGTCTTGCAACTCGCAGAACGGAAGTCAAACAATAAATGGCTGCTTCATTTCTGTTTCTTAAAGTCTTTCTCAGCATCTCCAAAAACGATACCTTCTTGGAGATACTGCTACTTTTAATATCTCTCATATTGCTAGCGACTTCAAAGACGTCTGGGAGCAGGAATAGTAGAGACGTTTGAAATGGAAATAATAATGTTTTTCGTCTTCCAGCATCCATCATTGTATTTGTCATATCAAAGAGTGTTTCCGCTCCACCGTCTAGCCTTTTGTGCATTGTGTGCAGCTCAATGAAATCTTCGGGATTTCGCTCCAGCCATCGGGTGATTAGTTGGGGCACGACTATTGCCACAATAGTCTGAAAGGCCTTGCGCAGGTGCAAGAAGCTGCCACATAACTCTTGTATGATAACACCCAGCTTTCGACTGTCAACCCAAAAAGACGGGATCAATCGTACAGTGACGAGCGCTTCATCATCGACTAGGGCACCGATTTGTGCTTGGTTTCCATTTGAAGGTTGGGCCGCCAGCAGTCCACGAAGGGAGCCCCGCAAATACTCGAGAGTCCGGGGCCAATTGGAGAAGGAAACAAATTCCACAACTTTCCTTATGCATGATTCAGTGGATTCTGAATGCTCCTGTATCAATATTGCAGCATCGGTTCCATTATGTTGCCCATTTGTGCCGTTCAAAAAGTCTAAGCCTGATGGATCATGAGCGAGAGGGGACCCAAGAACATCGTCTAAAATGTTGGATGCCGGAAGTATATAGCCATCGGGTATAGGATTCGAGAACAACTTGATCACATCTATCAATCTTTTGGCCAAATCATCGTCTAAAGCCTCTGGAGGGTTATCGCGTGCCAAAAGTTTGTTTCTGGATGCCCTCCGTCCTTCGGGCTTCGTGCTATCGTCGGACCTATAACCCTGGGAGAGTACATCTTCTCTATCAATCGCATTTTCTGAAGTATTGATGCTTTCCCAGTGCGTTGTACAGCATTCCGCTAACAGCTCAAGCACGTAAAACTCTGAGTGTAAAACGTACAATGGATGCGCTGATATTGTTTTAAATGGTCGTGCCAGATCCTCTAGCAGTTGCACAAGGGCTTCGGCAACAACCGCTATAGATGGTTTACTGATATTGACGAGGGTAGCGCGACTCAAGAGGGCAATGTCATCGCGATTGAGGTCGTGCGCATCGGCGCCAGTTTTATGTGGAAGCTGTTGGTGAACGATATATTAGCTGATTGCGACACGTAGAGGGGCATGATTATGAACTGGGAATATACTTTTGTAATCAGCCTCTCCACCAAAGTAATGACTAGATTTGAGTTATCACTCATGACTTGTGCGGGCGGCGTTGGCAACCACGCCAGACCACTCAGTGATTGTCCGACATGCACTTCGAGAATGCGCGTTTGTCGTTCGTCGTTCGTTGTAGATGAATGCTCAGTAGAGCTGGGGGCGTATAACCTATTTTCAAATTCTCTTGCCTAGACCGGAGATGTAGCAATTTCGTAGCAATAGCAATTAAATTGTAGAAGCACCACGGGCATGACACTCGATTCGAGAATTCAAGGATCTAAAGGGTCAGCAAATATTAGTTAGGTGGCACACCTACTCGTAAAGTAGCTTGAACTCTATTTAATTGTAGTTTTTGGTTCCTCGGGGTTTCCCTCTGTAGTCATTGGATGAATAAGTTGCTGGAGTGGAGAAAAAGATATTGGGAGGACGATGTACAGATCCTGTTTGCTCAAGAGTCAAGAATGATCAGTGATTAGAGTAGAGGATATACATATTTTTAAATAAAAGACCAAAAATACGGCAATAGAAATAATATTCACCTATCACCTTTCGTTCTACGAGTACTCTGTATCTCTTCTTTAATTTATTTTCAAGGTCTACTCGTGTACCTAGGTACATATATAATTGCTATGGCACGCTACTGGTACCTACGGAGGAGGTGTGTGTAAATCGAGTGTATTCGACCGGTTTATTTCTGTAGATTTAATAAAGCACAAGTACCAGGGATCATTGGTGCATACGCTCTAGAACTTAGATACATTCTTGCATTCGTGTTTGGTAGTAATTACAGAGTTGCAGTATTTAATTTTGCATTGATAGAACCTAGATATTTTCATGGTACAAGATTATTTAATATTTGCATATAATTTCTGAAAGCAACAAACGCTTTTCTTTTGGTAATGCCATGCCTCCCCATTTATTTGCCCTATATTGAAAATGTGTATATACCATATTCAGTAGTAAACCCGCAGACACTGGCAAATCTACCCATTTAACGTCGTCCACCATAGTTGTCATAGTTGTTGTAATTACCTCCATGACCGTCTGCGTTTCCTCTTGGCTGACCATTGTTTGGAGGATACCCACCGTATGATCCCGGCGGCGGTGGAGGAGGTCCACGAGCAAAACCACCAAGTCCTGGTGGGGGTGGCTGCCAGCCTGGAGGAGGCGGTGGCTGACTGTGGTTGTTGTGATTGTTCTGAGAACCATACGATTGGTTATTATACCTAGGTGCTGTTGTTCCTGGACCGCTATAACGATTGCCGTTGCCACGGTTGTTATTACCAGAACCGTAGTTGAATTGGTTACGACCTCTTCCATCACCTTGTAAAGGCACTCCGCCATAGTTCCGACCTGATCTAGCTGCCCTGCTTTTCGTCATTTCAATATCGCTCTGATTGAGTGCCGCCTGGCCGAAATCAACCCCGACCAACAACATAGACTTGTGATTATGATTAGATTTGGGCATTTCGTAATGTACACTAGATAACTTGTAAGCGAGATATTGTCAAAGGGTTGATATAAATTTACCGTATTGATCGATCCTCGTCAAGGCCTGGCATTGCTCCACTCTCCAACGGAAAAATTAAAGAGCTGTAAGGAAGGTAATCCTCGTTCTTCTCAACTCGTCCTGTCAACCCTTCACTGACCTTGGGGTTCAACTTCATATGAGGCGAGTCCTGCTTCTTTGAATAGAACTTGCTAGTGATCTCGTCGTAGAGAGTGTGATGGGCTTCCGATACCAGAAGAACATCTTTTCCAAGACCATTGCGGGCTGAAACATCCGCAGGCAATAAGGGATACACCTTAGCCATTGCATCAAGCAACCGCTCTGAGTCAATGAATGGCAATAGAGCAACTCCTTGCCAAGCGAATTTCTTACCGTTCAGATCAACCGTAAAGTCCTCTGGATAGAAATCGATAATTTCACTGTCTTCATTGGTCATTAGGTGATGGAATTCCTCGGGAATAGCTTGTCTTGAAGCCGCAGGAAGGACTCCCATAAGTTGTTCGAATGGTCTAAAAATCCTGCCTTTTTGGAAATTGATCTTCATGTCCTTGAGATTGGCAAAATCGGCGGCGAAAGGGGCATAATGGTAAGGATAATACCAATCCCAAGATGGGCATCCTTGAAAATAGTATAGCAAGACCCATGCTAATCCTTCCACATAGGCTCTACCAACCTCATGACGAAATTCAATATCCTTAGGATCCCGGTTGAACTTCTGCTCATAGTATCTATCAGCGTAACCATCTTCCCATAATCTGACGGAGTCAGGAGGAAGGTCATCGCCAGGTGTTGTTGGCGTTCCTGGTGTCCCAGGGGTTGGCGTGTTGCGTCCTGGTGTACTGCTGTCATCATCCTCGATGAGTTCAGCTTTACGTTTTCCCAGTGCAGTCGCTGGTACGTCTGCCGAGAGATCATCGATTTTAAGCTCACCGTTATCATCATCAGCTAGCTTGCTATTCATCAGTTCCTTCAGTGCTGCAGCCGCGCTTTTATTGGCTATATTGGCCTTGTAGGTTGCACCTCGGTTAACTACCATGTCATGGGTCACAGCCTTTGCTTCCTTGGTGATGTTACCGGGAGTGAAAAGTGGCAAGCCGGTTGGAGCAGCTCCGCCAGGAGGCTGTCTGCCATTAGATGACGAGTCCTGAACACCACCGTTGTTTCCACGACCACGACCGTATCGTTCATTTCGCTCATTGTTGAGCTTGCGCTTCTTTTGGAAGTTCTCTTCGGCCTTTCTTCTTCGCCGGAAGATGGCATCCTCCTGCTTGGCTAGTCCATCAAGGATGAATTGAGCTCTTTCAAGGTCAACATGACCATCTTTGGTCAGATAACCACCCATGTAGGGAATATTATCACGCCAGATGGCAATCAAAGTATTAATACCATCCTCTCGAATCTCAAGACTAGGAAGATGAGGTAAGAAATCATTGCCGACAAAGAAACACATAAAAACCCAATCGTCTAGAGCCCTTTCGAGATCAAATCTGAAAGGTTGGCTAGGAACATACATCTCTGCCGCCAAGTATTCACGAAGGATAGAGACATGCAGCCAGATAAATGGTTTGAGAGCAGGGGCGCTAGCCTTTTCATCAAACTCACCATCCTTTATCTTGTACATGCCTTTACATTCTCGGGCTTCATGGCCAGCTTGGCCGCACAATTTGCAGGTCCGTGGCTTTCCATCATTAAAGAACACATCTTCTCTCAAGATACGGAAATGAGGTTCATGCGTTGCCAGACCCAACATGATCAAGTCAGCATCTAATCCGTACATGACATGTCGGGTGTTGGGATTATGATCGGGGGAGGATCTTTGGGATCTGACAAATTCCATGATTTTGTGTTCACCCTCTCCAGGAACGGTAGAGTCTGAGATGATGACTTTCATCTTGGCCCAAGCTGGGTCAGTGTTGAGTTTGTATGCAATCCAATATCTGAGACTGGCGGCCAATATGTCCATGAATGGAGTTCCCGGGGTAATTTCGTTGGAATCCCAGGCTTTCTTGACTTCTGTCTCTTCAACATGGCTACCTTGTGACTTCAACATCTTAAGCAGTTCTACCTTATCCTCCGCCTTCTCCTTTGCCTCTTGAGCAGAACGAAATCGGCGAGATCGTTGTTGGTTCATTTTAGCACGTGGCGCTACTCCATCAATAGCAATCATCAATAGTTTCCTGGGTCGCACCATATTGACAACTCGATCCGTGTACTTGAAGATTTCCAACATCATTTCCTCTTCATCTTGGGGTGGGGGACGATCCTCCGGATGACCTTGAGATTTTGGATTAGCATAAGTCGAAAGATGAGAATTTGCTCGTCGCCACGATCTGAGGAATTGCGATAAACATACTACAAGGGTGTACGATTCCATTCATGTCCAAATAAAGATTGTCGGTTTCCTCCCCGTTCGGATTTGGTCCTCTGATATCAACTGGGATAATCTGGCCATCGATTTCGCGTGGGTGTTCTTCAATAACAGGAGATACAATCTTGGGATATTGCTTGGTCTACAAAATCGAACGATGTTATTAGCAAAAACGCAAAGATGTGAAATTTGAGAATCAAAATTTACCAGCCATCTGAACAAAGCCGGAACTCCCATTGTGATGAATCGATTTAGGAGTTGTTTCTAGGTGATAGTGGTGGGCGACTGAGTAAGAGGGAAATCTTCAAAAACAGGTACCAGACAGAGCCGGTGAAGTTCGAAATTGTTTTGCGCTGGTCTGGTCTTATCTACTTATCAGATTGCCAAAATGTCGCAAAGAATAGATCGTGAGACTTCTCTTTCGCGAATGCGCCTTGATAAGTATGAAATTACGAGTGTCGCAGAGATGCAAAAAATTATGCTTTCATGGAACCTTTGAACTATTTATTGTAAGGTTGAAAGAAATCGAAACGTTGAAAAGATGCTGCGGCAGTTCCTTGAAGGGTAGCTCGCTCGGACGAGGCAAACTGGACGGAATTTTGATTCACCGACAACAACGCTAACCAACGCTAGTCTACATTCATTTACATTATCAATGTTTTGTTTTGGAGAAGCTCTGAATTAAGAGTTAACCAAAATGCCAGATTTCGAAAATACCTATCCCTTGTGGTAAAATAGGTATGCATAAGAGGTGACATTATGCTACTGGGTCTCCAATTCTTAAAATATTCCTCCATGTTCAATGTACAAATAGGAGGCAGAAAACCATAACGAAGAAGGGGAAACCTGGGTACTATCAAGAATACCTCTCATATCCTATTTCAGGAAATGTCGAAAGTCGGGGAGACCATTTCCGTGAGTAGTAGACTTACTCTTTCTGTTTGGAAAGCTCTTTAGTATTTTACTTCTCTGTTTCACTACAGAACTAATACGACTTTTACCAGGTCTACGCTTCTCGACTTACTTCCTCTACTCTCCTAGAAGATCGACGGGCAGCATGTTTAGGGCTTCGAAGTTTTGCGAAAGACTATCCTGCATCTGTAGCCTCTGAGGCTTTACGAGGGCTAATTGAAAGCCTGCGCAAAGATGGTGAGGATGTTGATTCCGTCAAAGTGGTCCTCGAGACACTGCTATTCCTTTTCAATCCAAATCGAAACAGTGCCGAAGCATCGGAGGAGCTTGCGTATTTCATAGCGGATGAGTTCACGACACGGCAAAATAATATAGCATTACTATTGGATTTTTTGGATACCAATGATTTCTATTCACGTCTATATTCATTACAACTCCTATCGGTAATCTTATCGTCCCGGACTGAGAGAACTGAAGAATGTATATTTACGGCTCCTTTGGGTATATCAAGACTGGTCGCGATATTGGATGATCGAAGAGAGGCAATAAGAAATGAAGGGCTCTCCTTATTAACCTATTTGACACCAAGTTCCTCGGAACTGCAAAAACTGGTCGCCTTTGAAAATGCCTTCGAGCGCATATTCAGCATTATAAAGCTCGAGGGCTCTCTTCATGATGGCGATAGAATAGTAGAAGATTGCCTAATTCTTCTCGCAAATCTTTTACGGCTCAACGTGTCAAATCAATCTTTCTTCCGGGAGACAGGCTGTGTCCCTAAGCTATCAAAGCTATTGACCGATGCATTAGGTGCCGAAAGTGAAGCTGGGGAGGTAGCCGAATGGGCTAAAGCTCAACGGAACAGAAACATATATGCTCTACTTGCAGTACTGAGATTGTTTCTGATGATCGGAGGAGCAGGGACACAAGCAAACCAGGCATCTTTTGCGCACCACAGTGTTCTTAGTCAAGTATTGCAATTAGCATTCAGTCGATCTACAGAAGTCGAAATAAAAGCCGAGGTACACAATCCTTGTCTACGTAACGGCTTGTATATTGACTGAGGTATAGGCTCTCTCAACTTGTGCGGATATAATTCGAGGCAATCCAACCCTTCAAGAGAATTTTGCTCAGCAACAAGTTACCTCGGTGCTTGACGAGCCCTCAGCCAATAGTAATGGTCAACCTCAACTCAATGCCATCCCAAAGGTCTATGTAATCGACGGCTTACTTGATTTGACACTGAGTATACCTACCTTGTCCACCTTTGACTCCCGCGCTGCTGCTTGTGGATGTATCAAAGCTTATTTTTACGATCACCCAGCCATCCGCAAACATTTTCTTCGCAGAGCCATAGATGGACATGTTTCCGGGGCCGACGAGACAGCTAATGTATTGACGACACTTCTCCAACCTCTAGATAGTCATATATCGAGCGATCCATACCGTTACTGGTTTGCCTCGGTTCTTCTATTCCATTTAATATTCGAAGACCCTGAGGCGAAAAGTATGGCGATGGGCGTTGCTGAGGGCGATGCCGAGAATGGAG
Organism: Sclerotinia borealis F-4128; assembly: GCA_000503235.1. Taxonomy (NCBI): domain Eukaryota; kingdom Fungi; phylum Ascomycota; class Leotiomycetes; order Helotiales; family Sclerotiniaceae; genus Sclerotinia; species Sclerotinia borealis. The sequence continues at coordinate 4,756 of KI628606.1, read as the reverse complement.
AGGAAGTAGTAACTTGCATTCAATCTATCACTGCCAATCTAGTGGTTGGCGTTCACAAGGCTGTAGATGAGCGCGTCTTGGTTGCGTATCTTATGCTGCTTTGTGGGTGGCTATTCGAAGATCCTGACGCTGTAAATGACTTCTTGGGTGAAGGCAGCAATATACAAAGTCTGATTCAGGCTGCGCTGCATACAGGCGGTGATGGAGTAATAGTTCAAGGACTCTGTGCTGTTTTGCTTGGAATTGTCTACGAGTTCTCCACCAAAGATTCTCCAGTGCCACGGGCAACAATTCATCCGATTCTTGGCTCAAGTCTAGGAAGAGATCAATATATAGATCGACTTACAAAACTAAGAGCACACCCATTACTGCGAGACTTCGAAGTTCTTCCCCAGAAGCTCAGCTCTGTACTGCCTGGTGGCCTACCAGATGTGTTTTTCGACAAATCATTTGTGGACTTTATCAAAGACAACTTTAGTCGTTTATTGCGTGCCATCGACCGAGATCCTGGTTTTGAGATTGCAATCATTGCAAATGGTATTCAAAAAGGAATTTCGCGAGAGATGGTTGACACATTGAGATCTGAACTCGAAGAGAAGAATAAGGCTCTGCTGAAGGTGGAAGAAGAGTTGATATCTCTCGGAAGACAACTAGGGCAGGAGCAAGCCGATCATCGCAGAGCTAAAGAAACTGTTGTGGTAGAGCTTTCGAGGATTAAAAACGCCAATGAAGCTCTTCAGCGACACCATGAAGAAGACATTAGGTATGTATGGTTCGGGCGAGTCGAGAACGATCAGACGGCTAACAATCAGAAGCAAACTACGTGCAGAGCACGATTGGGCGAAACAAGATTATCAGCGTCAATTAAGAGAAGTCCAAACAGCAGCGGAAGCTGATGCTGAACTTGTACGAGCGGAACATGATCAGACAAAACAAGATTTTCAACGGCGATTAGAACAAGCTCACAAGACAGCGGAAGCCAGTATCGAAAGTGTACGAGCTGAAAACGATCGGGCAATTCAAAATCATCAAAGACAACTAGAACATGCTCAAAAGACGGCGGAGGCTAATGCTGAACGTGTGCGGCGACGGACAGATGCGGAAATTGTGGATCTTCAGGGTAAGATCGAGCGATTAGAAGCAGATCTTGCCAAGGTATGTTGCCACCCTACATTATAATTATTGGTCACTGACTTGGTGTAGGCAAACAAGAACCATGTCCAGGATTTGCAAACCGCGCACGATGAGTACATGGCTAGTAAGATTGAACAAGATGCACGCTCAAAGCGTGCGGAAGAAAAAGCTAAAGAAACGGAGGAACGAACTAGCACCGTGCATGATCAAATGGCTAAAGCGGAAGTGGCTTTGCAGAACAAAGATGCCGCGAGACAGGCGGCTCAGAGTGAACTTGATGACCTACTAATGGTTTTCGGCGATCTGGAGGAGAAAGTGACGAAGTACAAGGATCGATTAAAGATCCTGGGAGAAAGTGTCTCCGACGATGATGACGATGACGAGGAAGAAGATGAGTCCGGAGTGGATTGAACAAGAAATGTCCTTTGTCCCACATTTCGAGCAGCGGGCATGGCAAAGGCGCACGATATACCAATTTGACATCAAATACGGCGGGGCTTGTAATACTGAGAAGCTCGGGAAACTGAAGGTTACAGGAGATGTCGTAGGATAGGAGAATTCATTGTGACCCTCAATTGACACTTGAAACCCTTTCCACTACCAGTTTTTGATTTTCAATAACAAGCTTGTGGGAGTGTGTGGCCCGCACTGATATCAAACTGCTTATAGTCAATACTCTCTAACCAACGAGCCTTGTACCGATCACATCTGAAGATGTAGGACGAGATTATTTAGAATATCTATACGGAGCTGAGAAAGTTTTTGTAATCACTTCCTATATCAGTCTGTAAGTACTTTATTAAGACATCTTTGAGTATTTTGACGCCTCTTTTGGTATATTGCGTTTGGGGGGCAGGGCGAAAATGCATGGAAATCAATCCATGGGCTGAAATATGAAGTAGTCTCTCGCTATACGGAAAGTATCTCAAATCATCAGATGGCTATTTTGGAATATTCTGTTGGAGTCAAGAATGTGATTTCGAAAGTTTCAAGTGAGACTTTTTGTCTTCCAAATATATTAAGTTGGGAAGAAAGCTAAAGGCACAAGAATGTTTCCACACCCCAGCACCAACAAAATATCGAGGGCCCATTATACTACTAACCTCCTACAGTATCTCAATTCGAGTTCATTCCCCGAGTTCCTTTCGTCCAAAGTCAGGACATGTTGCTTTGGGTTAATCTCCAAGCAATGTCACCTGGTGAATGCAACATGAGAACGCAAAAATTCGTCGTCTACTATATATAACTCCAATAACGAAAGCTTCGTCATCAGAAAACTGCTGGCGGTACTGGTGCTGATGCTTCCACTATAGAATATCTAATCTGGGGTACGCCCCATACTCAAGTTGCACAATAGGCATATAGGACTTTCAGCTTCGTAGACTCATCGAAGGGTTTGGTCGGGGGTCGTATTGTAGGTTGGAAAAGGTTTAAGATACTGCTAGCAAATTCATTTTCATATCACGATCTGGTGCAAGTCTGCAAACACGGAATTCGTCCAAATGGTACTCATGCAGTCTGATAGGATGACGGGACGAAGACGGATGATATGATGTGTATACAGATCCATTGCTAGTCTCGGCTTAATATCGACTGTTAAATATTATTTAGACATGTGGGCGCTTTTTTGGGCAAATCTGAACATCGACTCTTGATCTCGAGGAATTTCAAACCTGATGTGTTCGTGGGAGGTCTTTGTTCCAACATCTACAATGTGGATAATGATGTCCTATGAGCGCTCCGCAAACTAGAGTTCCAAGGCCAATGACATAGCTAGCTAAGGTAAAAGCATCGCCCATACTATATCCGTAATCTTTGCTGACGGTGAAGTATACGCCTAAAAAGACGCTTAAAGCTATGAAGGTAAAGGATATAAAAATGATGCGAACGCAACCTCGTTGCATATATATCCAAACGCCGTTTGTTTTCTCTCGCGAAACCAAAAGATATAAATGGCTAGCATCTGCAGTGCTGACTATCGTGCCTCTCTCGAGTTCTGGACAAAGAATCCTTTTAAAGTTTGATTTTAGGTTCGTGAACGGAGTGCCGTCAACCAAAAAGTTGAGAACGCTTTCAGCTATGGCCGTCGTATCGTTGTCGAGATGATACAAAGTAGCTTTCGAAATACTATCATTCTCAAGTAGTTCAAATTCGATTTGATCAATGACTTCGGTTCGTGTGGGTTTCTGATGGGCGCTGCTCATGAGTTGTGCCACAATGCGGTTCAAGTAGCGTGGCTGTCTCAACAATCGTGTCAAGTTTCTCGTGGTCGCTGTTACAGCAGATATGTTGAGGTTTGCGGCGTAGTTCTTAAGAAGTCGACGTAAGAATCTATGTAATTTGTCCCTCTGGACGTTTTTTATCGTGAAAGAGATGAGCTCATGGAATTCGGCATCTTGAGTGAGTACCGATACAAAAGTAGGGACCAATTCGTAGGACTCTGCATAATACGAAGTAGATATGCTAGAAGCAGAGGCGGCAATGCCGAATATTGAAATGTCATCGTCAGAGTCGAAGTCTTCACCGGCAATTCTTGAAGTGACTAGAGCTCCTCTATCTCTGATTTGTGATTCAAATTCGAGAACGTTCTCAGCAATCATGATAACAGAACAAAATTTGCGTTCATCTCAATTCAGGAATTCTTAGATGGCTTGCGGAATGCGTATATTGAATATAGTCGCTTGGGACACTCTGATAGTAGCAATGTATGTATTGTCGCTGATCGACTATGAATATTCCGAGGGAATGATGAGGCTTTAAAGTCGGCACATTCAGCCGCAAGGACTGTACAACTTGTTAACTCAACTTGTACCATACAACCAGAGTACATGCAAGGCTCCGCCACTTAGTCACACCACGGTGAAAAGACAATTAGATTCGAAAGCCTTAGCAGAGCTGATGTGATGGCTAACTCGACTACTCAGCGTGCATGGGTAGATAGATATACTCGAAGTATCCCCGAATCGTCTGGGAGATTCTAATAGATATAACTAATAGAATTACTTAGAGTCGATTTAACTTATATCTTATATAACAAATATACTATATATATAAAAGTATATACTAATCCTTATATAAGAGAATAAACTATTAAAATAGAAAAATATAATAATTCGTTATATAATACTCTTTTTATATTCTATTTCTTTAATTTATTATTTTATTTATTTCATTTATTATTTATTATTTATTATTTATTATTACTTTATTACTACTTTTAATTTCTATCTTATAATTTTCAACTATTCGCTATCTATTATCTATTATTTTATTATCTTTATTTATAATCTATTATTACTCTTATCACGGGGCTGGTACGAGTACTAGTAGGAACTAGATAAGATATATAATATTCAATAAAAAGAGAAGGAGGTATATAGAATAATACCAATTATATAATAAATAGATATCTAAGATATCTATTCGATTTAATTAAGAATAGATAATATATATATAATAGATATAAATAAATACAAATAGATACAAATAGATATAAGTAAATATAGATAATTATATATAATTATAACCAAAAGAGTATTAACAGGACTCCGATTGTGTACTTAGAATCTACAAGTGAAGAGCTATGTAGGATGCTAAAAGGAGGACTATAGATACAGGTATT